>JAKUAB010000001.1:467587-568831 GCA_030579075.1 Taiozyma dajiaensis
TGCGCCTTCTCCCTAACTTTGGTCATTTTAGTGATAAATCCGGTAGGACCACTGCGGCGCCCAGAAAAAATACGCGATACGCATATTTTCGTGTTTAGATCTTAAAGTCTATAAAAAATTTGGATCACCTTGTTGATATCATTCTCGAAGCCTCATTATAGCCCCTCGCTGAGGATTTTTGCAAATGAGTTATAACAAGGATGGCCGTTTCGGTAGTAACCAGAATCAGTACCGTCAAAATACGGGCTCTTTCGGCTACCAGCAGGGTCAAGAACAAGAGCACCAGTACAATCAGTACAATCAGTACGAGGATCCATTCGAAAACCCTGTTATGGACTACCCTCACAACGAATCAAGCGACCGCTTACAAGAACCAGAACAATCACATACAAGGGACTCGATCTCACCACAGAGAAGACGCCCTTCGGACTATGAATTGGACTATCTGAACTCGAATCACGAGTACACTGGTGGTTATCGTCAGACCTCTCAAACTCCATTCCAAGATCAACATGACTACCAATACGATCAGAGATACTACAACACTCCAATCATTGATGATCATCAGGTCCCAACTCAATATTCTCCGATCCAAGGTCCAACTTACGCTCAACGTGAATTCATCCCAATGGCCCCAAACGCTCCATTTGATGAGAATTACTACAGGAATGATTCAAGTGATGCCTCTGTGTTCAACAGCTTCCCTGTGGATCCAGACACATCGTATCATGGTGCTACTCCTGGTTATTTGAATGATCCATATAGTCAACAATCTTTACCAGACAAGTTCCAAACTGACCAAGAACTGAACATCCCACGTCATTTCCCAGATGAAGAATTAGCTTTGAACAAGATTGAGCAAGCGCCTACACCTGAAGAAGGCTCTGAAAATGGTGACTATGGCGTCCCTGAGGAATCTGCAAGAAGAAAGATCGAAGTTCGTCTATTGAATGGTCATTTAATCCTTGATTGTCCTGTACCTGATAGAATCTTGGATAGATACAACCTAACTGAGAGTGATGATGCCAGAGAATTGAGATACATGAGATACCAAGCTGTGACGTGTGATCCAAGAGACTTTATGGTGAAGAACTTCAGTCTGAGACAGCGCTTCTATAGAAGACCAAGAGATATTGAAATCCTGATTGTTGTCACGATCTATAACGAACAAGATGTATTGTTGGCAAGAACTTTGAAAGGTATTTTTGACAATCTCCAACATTTGGAAAGCAAAAAGCATTCAAGTACCTGGGGTCCAGACTCTTGGAAGAAAATAGTCGTTTGTATCGTGGCTGATGGTCGTGAAAAGATTCATGAAACTTCTCAGGCTTTGTTAGCTGGTTTAGGTGTTTATCAGGAAGGTTTTGCCAGAAACGCTGTCAATGATGAGAAAGTGGTGTCGCATGTGTTTGAATACACTTCTATGATTGGTATTTCCAAAGTTGATTCTGATAGAGTTAAATTGAAATTGAATGCTACTCCAGTGCAATTGCTGTTCTGTTTGAAAGAACAGAACCAAAAGAAAATTAATTCCCATAGATGGGCTCTAGAGGCATTTGGTCAAACATTGAACCCAGAAACTGTGGTATTATTAGATGCTGGTACTCAACCAAGCAAAGACTCGATCTACCACTTATGGAAAGAGTTCAAGAATGATCCTCAAGTCGCTGGTACATGTGGTGAAATAAAGGCCATGTTGGGAAAAAATTACAAAAAGCTATTGAACCCACTGGTTGCTGCTCAAAACTTTGAGTACAAGATGTCCAATATCTTGGATAAACCTATGGAATCTTCATTCGGCTTCATTTCTGTTTTACCAGGTGCCTTCTCAGCTTATCGTTACAGTGCGCTATTGGGAGAACCTTTAATGAGGTACTTTGAAGGTGAAACCATGCATGATTCCAACTCTGGTGTCTTCAAGTCTAATATGTATCTTGCTGAAGATCGTATATTATGTTTTGAACTGGTTGCTAAGCAAAATTGTTCTTGGTTATTGAGATACTGCAGAAGTGCCTCTGCTGAGACTGATGTCCCGGAAGAAGTCCATGATTTCGTCTCCCAAAGAAGACGTTGGTTAAATGGTTCTTTCTTTGCTGCCATTTACTCTATATTCCACTTTCATAAGATCATGACTTCTTCACATTCATTTGGTAGAAAATTTGCATTATGTGTTGAGTTTGTTTATCAGTTCTTATCACTATTGGTTTCTTGGTTCTCACTGGGCTCATACTTCTTGGTTTTCAGAATTTTAACCACTTCATTGGGCGATTTATACCATCCTTGCAAATATTTGTCTGTTGTCTTCCTATGGTTATACTTGTTATGCGTTGTCACCACATTCATTCTATCGTTTGGTAATACCCCTAGAGGTACACCAAAGTTCTACTTGGTCATTATCATATTCTTCGCGGTGCTGATGGCATACATGGTAGTTGCTGCTATCTTAATGGCTGTCCACTCTATTAAGGAAATCCTAGATAGTGGCTCCATTACTGCAAAGCTGTTATTCACCAATAGAACATTCAGAGACTTGATCATTTCCACGATGGCCACCTATGCATTATACTTAATAGCATCCATTATTCATTTGAAACCTATGCATATGTTGACTTCGTTTTTACAATACTTGCTTCTTTCTCCATCATATGTGAACGTTTTGAATATCTATGCCTTTTGCAACTTGCATGATATCAGTTGGGGTACTAAAGGTGCTACTGCCATGACATTGGGTGACGCTCAAATCTCAGAAGATGGTGAAAAGGTTCAATTCGTTGATGCTCCAATCACAGCTGAAGAAATAAATGACTTGTATGAGAAGCAAATGGATATTTTGGCACATACACCAAGACCAAAGCCTACCATAACTCCAGAATCTTTGAAAGTTGATGAACAAAAGAGGAAAGAAAAAGAAGAAGAAGATAAAAAGAATTATTACGCCTTTATCAGATCCATGGTCGTTTTGACTTGGATCACCACCAATTTCATCATCATTGCGCTTGTCTTAGAAACTGGTGGTATGAACCAGTTAGATGATAGCCCCTCAACGGATACTAGTGATAGTAGATCACAGGTTTTCTTGACTGTTATCTTATGGATCGTTGCATTTATGGCTGCCTTTAGGTTAATAGGCACTGTGTATTATTTAGTGAGAAGATTGGTGAAATAAGGAGCTTTCCGTTTGATATTATGATGAACTTATTGAATGCATTTATTGATTTTTTTCATTGATTTACGGAGTGGTTTAACCTTGTAATCCGCATTATGTAACTTGTGCTTTTTGTTTACCAAGAAGAAACCAATTCGAGAAAAAGAAGCTTTGCAAAACTCTTACATTACTACACTTCACAACAGTAGGTTTCAGTTCTCGGTACTCAGACAATGAAGATCGTTTTACAGAAAGTTAAGAGTGCCTCTGTAACAGTGGACTCCAAGGTTGTCTCAGAGTAGGTTGAACTTTTACTTCAATCCCCTTTTGTTTTTGCACCACTGACAAGTTTACCCAGGATTCAAAGAGGGTTCTTACTCTTAGTGGGCATTTCCACCTCAGATACAGAAGATGACATTGCAAAACTATCCAACAAGGTGTTGAAACTGAGATTGTTCGATCATGAAGAAACTGGTGCTTCTTGGAAACACAACATCTCTGAAGCTAAAGGTGCCCAGATCTTATCAGGTATGTGTTGGACTTGAGATAAGTTTAAGATGGCCAATTTACTAACCTCGAGAAGTGTCACAATTCACTCTGTTAGCAAGAACACACAAGGGTTCTAAACCAGACTTCCACAGAGCAGCCAAAGGTATGTTTTCCTTCTCTTTTGTATCGAATTTCCTAAGTTGGAGTACTAACGTCTCTCAGGTGAACATGCAAAAGTTTTATATGACTCCTTTTTATCTAAACTAAGGGCTCAGTTGGGTGAAGATAACGTCAAGGATGGTGTTTTCGGTGCTATGATGGAGGTTGATCTAAAGAATGACGGTCCAACCACCATCCTGTTGGATAGCACAGCTCCTAATGAATAGATTCTGTGTATACTACAAAGTTGTGATCGTGTGATAGAGACATAACGAGCCGGTAGTGGTATTAAAAAACCAGATTAAGAACCTCTAGTACCTCTCAAGTATCCCTCAATGAGAAACTTCGATCTAAATCTCAAGATTCACTGCGATACAGCAACATAAAAGCCTACAAAACATTAAACGCTCGAACCCCTGGAAACAAATTAATGTAACTTTTAAAGTTCAAACGGTCAGATTACGCGAAACAAAAAAAGAAACGAGAGGATGCGAGAAGTCTCCATAGTTACAATGTGATGCCCTTACCAAAAAAAAATTTTAAGATGAAAAAAAATCTTTATAAGTGAAAAGTTTTCCGGATACTTTATATACCTAGTACTAACGCTTGTTTATTCAATACAATCAATTCAAGATGGCTAAAACTACTTCCAAGGACAAGAAAGTCTCCTCAAAGGTCGCTGACAAGAACTCAAAGGTTACTAAACCATCAAAGAAAGAAGATGCTAAGAAATTAAGCAAGAAGGCTCAAGCTGCTCTAGAAGCTGAAAAGAAAAAGGCTGAAGAAGAATCCTCTTCATCTGATTCAAGCTCAGACTCTTCTGACTCTGAATCTTCTTCTTCTGACTCTGACTCTGATGAAGAAGTTAAAGATGCTGACAAGAAAGACTCATCAGACTCTGACTCTTCTGACTCTGATTCAGACTCCTCTGATTCATCCGATGAAGAAGAAGAAAAGAAGGAAGAAAAGAAAGAATCTTCTGATTCTTCTTCTGACTCTTCTGACTCTTCTGACTCAGATTCTTCCGATGATGAAGAAAAAGACACCAAAAAGCGTTCATCTGAAGAAGAAGCTGCACCAGTCAAGAAACAAAAAGTTGAATCTACTGGTGAACCAGCTACTGTTTTCGTTGGTAGATTATCTTGGAGTATTGATGATGAATGGTTAAAGCGTGAATTCGAACCATTAGGTGGTGTTATCAGTGCTCGTGTTATCTTTGACAGAGCCTCTGGTAAATCAAGAGGTTACGGTTACGTTGATTTCGACTCAAAGGCCGCTGCTGAAAAGGCTCTAAGAGAATACCAAGGTCGTGAAATTGACGGTAGACCAGTCAACTTAGATATGTCTACTGGTAAACAACATGCCACCACCAACCCAGGTGCTGAAAGAGCTAAGAAATTCGGTGACACCCCATCTCAACCATCTGACACTCTATTTTTGGGTAATTTGTCCTTCAACGCCAACAGAGACAGTCTATTCGAAACTTTCTCCGCTTACGGTTCAGTTATTTCAGTTAGAATCCCAACTCACCCAGATACTGAACAACCAAAGGGTTTTGGTTACGTTCAATTCTCATCTATTGATGAAGCCAAGGCTGCTTTAGAAGGTTTAAATGGTGAATACTTGGAAGGTAGAGCAGTTCGTCTAGATTACTCTGCCCCAAGAGATCCAAGCAACAACAGAAAGTCCTTTGGTGGTAACCAAGGTGGTTTCCAAGGTGGTAGAGACAGAAAACCATTCGGTGGTAACCAAGGTGGTAGAGACAGAAAGTCATTCACCCCAACTGGTTCTAACCGTGCCCCAGTCACTGCTGAATTCAAAGGTAACAAGAAAACTTTTGATTAAATAAGTGATATAGAAAATAACAGCATGGGAGTTGCGGGAAGAAAGAGATATTTGTTCGTAAAGGTATAGAAGATGTGATATTCTATTATTTAATTGATTGTTTTGCATATAATTCGTTTGTTCTCATGGGTTTATTTTTATTTTTTGTGTTTAATATAATGAAATAGTACATTAGGAAAAAAATTTGGCAGTACGTAGTTATAAGTAATTCTACATATATTTTATCCCTTCTTGTAGAATTAAAGGCCGATCGCTCAAATTAAGGGGAATTAGTTATTGTTTATAAATATTGTTTGGCCGTGCCCGCTTAAAACGGAGGAAACAGTACAGCTAATATTCAATATCTGATCCTTGGCAATCTATAGCGCCTTATGTTACTAGACGTTTTATATAATAATATACCTAAAAATTAGGAGCCCGAGGCTTACTAATTATTTCCACACTAATTTCTATATGACATAATGATTATCAATATGATAATCTGTATTTGAAGACAAGATTAATATGGCAGTAATAGATCATCAGACAAGTGTGTGAATCTGTAATATATGGCAATGGAGAACTCTTCAATTAATTATAACCAGCAGCTAGCTAAATATTTATAAAACTAATTGTCGTCTTAATTCTCGCACAAACGACATCAACAGAATTTTCTTGGGCAGTTTCAAAAGTTGAAAAAATCTTTACCCAAGAGGCTACTTTAACTGTAAACATTGTACAGTTTGCATTAATTTAGCCGGTCCATACACCCCAATTAGGAAGTTAAAATCGAGAACCGGGATATTGATTGTATTCAATATTGATATATAATGCGAAGTGACCCACTTTATTCTCTTTTACATATGGACTTCTCATACACTCAGTCGCTGTTGTAGTTTACCACTTAACAAACCAAACATGCACACAGACAGCGATCTAGCTGAGGATGTCCAGCACTTCCATGGCTACGATGAGCCAGACCAGAACCAGGTTGATGACATGACAGAGATCATCAGAATTGTCACCAACGCCTCCAACGTCGAGGATGGCGGTCTACTCTCCCGCCTGTCAACCTATTCTAAGCAGCTGGCATTCAAAAACAAGGAACCACAACCACCATTTGACCTGAACTCCCAGGAGGACTTTGACTTCAAGAGAATTTTAGCAACCTTTCTAAAATCGGCCAATGACCAAGGTATCCATTTACGTTCCACTGGTGTTGTATTCAAAGATGTCACCACCAAAGGTGTCGATGCTACATCTTCATATGCTCCTACTGTTCTAGATATCTTCAGAGGTCCGTTTGCTGCTATCAAGAATAGAGGTCAAAAGATGACCAAAAACATCGTGAGAAACATCAATGGTGTAGTTAAGCCAGGTGAAATGTGTCTAGTCCTTGGTAGACCAGGTGCTGGTTGTTCCACTTTGCTTAAGACCTTAAGTGGTGAACATGATCAGTTTGTTGACGTTTCTGGTGAAATCTTATATGACAACATCCCATTGAAAGAAATGTTGGAGAAGTACAGATCAGAACTTCTATACAATGGTGAACTTGATGTTCACTTACCACATTTAACTGTCGATCAAACGCTACGTTTTGCTATCTCCTTGAAGACACCAAAAGTTAGAGTCAACAACTCAACTAGAGAACAGTACATTACCGCTTCAAGAGACTTATTGGCCACTATCTTTGGTCTTAGACATACCTACAATACCAAGGTTGGTAATGATTTCGTCAGAGGTGTTTCTGGTGGTGAAAGAAAAAGAGTCTCCATTGCTGAAGCTATGAGTTGTAAAGCCTCTGTTTATTGTTGGGATAACGCCACAAGGGGTCTAGATGCCTCCACTGCCCTTGAATACGCCCAAGCCATCAGAACTCAGACGAATTTGGCTAAGACCGCTGCCTTCATCACCATTTACCAAGCTGGTGAAAATATTTATGAAACTTTTGACAAAGTCTTAGTGCTATACGAAGGTCGTCAAATCTATTTTGGTAAGGTTGAGGATGCTAAACAATACTTCGTTGACATGGGCTTTGACTGTCCATCTAGACAAGCTACAGCCGAATTCTTAACAGCTATCACAGATCCAATTGGTCGTTTTCCAAGACCTGGTTTTGAAAACAAGGTTCCAAAGACTTCTGATGAATTCGAAGCCTATTGGTTAGAATCCCAAGCTTATGCTGACCTACAAGCTGAAATTAAACAGTATGAAACAGTAGAAGCCAATGCTGAAAAGACTAGATCACTGTACGACAAGTCCTTGAAACAAGAAAAGATGAAAACTCACAACCGATACACTACTTCATACCCATATCAACTAAAAGTCTTGACAAAGAGAGGTTTCGAGAAGATCTACGGTGATAAAGCCTTCACTGTTACACAGGTTGTTGCCGCTATCATTCAGGCTTTGATTACCGGTTCCTTGTATTGGGGTACTCCTTTCAGTACTTCAGGTGCCTTTTCAAGAGGTGGTTTGGTTTACTTCTTGATCTTGTACTACTCCTTGATGGGTCTTGCTGAGATTTCTGGTCAATTTGCTGAACGTCCAATCTTGATGAAACAGAAATCATACTCCTTGTATCACCCATCTGCTGAAGTTCTTGCCACTGCTGTCACCAAGTTCCCATTCAAAATGATTGCTCTAACTTGTTTCTTTATTATCAACTACTTTCTTGGTAACTTGGCCAAAGATGCTGGTAAATTTTTCTTAATCTATTTGTTTTTGGTCTTATCCTCCGAGACAATCACTGCCCTGTTCCAGATGATTGCTGCTTTGTCCAAGAACGTTGCAGGTGCTAACTCAATTGCTGGTATCTTAATGATGGCCATCTCCACTTATTCCGGTTTCATGATCCAAAGGAAGTCTATGCATCCTTGGTTCAAATGGATCTCTTACATCAATCCAATCTGCTACGGTTTTGAAAACATGATGGCTGTTGAATTCCATGGTAGAAAAATGGACTGTGGTGGTACTTTAGTCCCAAGTGGTCCAGGCTATGAAAGTTCTGGTGCTGGAGAAAACGTCTGTGCCTTCCCTGGTTCCAGTATTGGTCAAAGTTACGTAATCGGTGATGACTATTTGAGTACTCAGTATGATTACCACTACTCACATGTCTGGAGAAACTTTGGTATCTTGATTGCCTTCCTTGTATTCTTCACTGCTGTCAATGCTATTGCTACTGAGTTCAAAAGACCTGTTAGCGGTGGTGGTGATCACTTGTATTACAAACGCTCCAGTGAAGCTGAGGCCAAGGTTCAAACTGACATTAAGTACCAACAAAAAGGTGATGATATTGAATCCGGTGTTCAAGACATGAAATCGAACGAACAAAATGACAATTCTTTTACTGATGGTGAGAAGAAGTCCGATGAAGACATCTTTGCTGAATTAGGCTCTGAAGGTATCTTCGCCTGGCAAAACGTTGACTATGTGATCCCATACAAAGGTGGTTCAAGAAAGCTATTGGACAACATTCAAGGTTATGTTAAGCCTGGTACTTTAACCGCTTTGATGGGTGAATCTGGTGCTGGTAAGACTACTCTATTGAACGTTTTGTCTCAGAGAATTGACATGGGTACTATCACTGGTGATTTCTTGGTCAATGGTGAGCCATTGGATACTTCGTTTAAAAGATCCACAGGTTATGTTCAACAACAGGATTTACACATTGACGAATTGAGTGTTAGAGAATCATTGCAATTTGCCGCTAGATTACGTCGTCCAAAGACTGTTCCAGACGCAGAAAAGTTGGACTATGTTGAAAAAATTATTGCCATCCTGGGAATGGAATACTATGCTGAAGCCATTGTGGGTAAATTAGGTTCTGGTTTGAACGTTGAACAACGTAAGAAATTATCGATTGGTGTTGAATTAGTTGCAAAGCCTTCCTTATTATTGTTCTTGGATGAACCTACTTCTGGTTTGGATTCTCAATCCGCTTGGGCAATTGTCAAGCTATTACAAAAATTGGCTGGTGCTGGTCAATCCATTTTGTGTACCATCCATCAACCTTCAGCAACTCTATTTGAAGCATTTGATCGTCTGTTATTGTTGAAGAAAGGTGGTCAAACTGTGTACTTTGGTGATATTGGTGAAAGTTCCAGAACTATTTTGGACTACTTTGAGTCTCATGGTGCTAGACACTGTGAAAACACTGAAAATCCTGCTGAATACATCTTGGAATCCATTGGTGCTGGTGCAACTGCTCATGTCAAAGAAGATTGGTACGATATCTGGAGAAACTCACAGGAATACCTGGACGTCACTAAGGAGGTTGATATTTTGAAGAACCAAAAGAAAGAATCCTTCTTATCTGACTCCGAGAAGAGTGAATTGAACAAGAAGTTTGCTATGTCATACTGGGACCAACTGGTCCTTGTCACTAAGAGAACTGGTACCCAATTCTTCAGAGATCCGCAATATATCATGGCCAAATTCATGTTGATGATCATAAGTGGTCTGTTTGTTGGTTTCACTTTCTGGCATTTGGATTCAAGTGTTATTGGTATGCAAAATGGTATGTTCGTTGTGTTTTTGTCTGTTATCTTGGCTGCCCCTGCCTTGAACCAGATCCAAGAGAGAGCTGTCTCATCAAGAGAATTGTTCGAAGTCAGAGAGTCCAAATCAAATACTTATCATTGGTCGACTTTGCTAATTGCTCAATTCCTCAATGAAGTTCCATACCACATGTTAATTGGTGCTCTATATTTCTGCTGTTGTTACTTCCCATTGAAAATCAATGACTCTGCTTCAAGAGCTGGTGTTTTTTACCTGAACTATGGTATTATTTTCCAGATATATTACATTTCTTTGGGTTTATTCATCGTCTACATGTCTCCAGATTTGGCTTCTTCTACAGTTATAACTGGTTTGTTCTTATCATTTATGATTTCTTTCTGTGGTGTTGTTCAACCTGTCAGTTTGATGCCTGGCTTCTGGACTTTTATGTACAAAGTGTCTCCCCTAACATATGTTATTCAAACGTTGATGGGGTTGGTTCTACATGATAAGGCTGTTAGATGTAATAAGGATGAGTACAACTACTTCAATCCACCTGAGGGCCAAACCTGTGGTGAGTACACTCGTGCTTTCCTGGAGATGACACAAAAAGGTTACATCAACAATCCAGAAGCTACTGCTGACTGTGCTTACTGTCAATACTCCGTTGGTGACGAATATTTGGCAACTGTTGGTGTCAAGTACAGTTACAGATGGAGAAATTTTGGTTTCATGTGGGTTTACATCCTGTTCAACATTTTTGCCATGTGTGCTTTGTATTACATCTTTAGAGTTACCAACATTTCACCTGTGGCTAACTTGAAGGCCTATATTGACGGCAGAAAGGCAAGAAAGGAGAAGAAAAAGTCGAGTGCTGTCATTAAAACTTAGAGATTATATTAGAAAAATAATGAATTTAAATATATGCATCTATTAATTAATTCTCAGTAATTGTTTGAATGGTGTAGATTCAAATTGGTGATAAAAATCTTCCCGTAACTTCTTGGCAGAAGGAGATGAAAATAATGGCTATTATACCGTAATTTTTTGGCAGAACATCTGGTAGAAACTCATTTGAAATTACGTCATTTCAAGATATGGATACCTCTCTAAATTATATAAGTTGATATTCAGTTCCATGAATTGGTAACATGAAGGCTGAAAACAAGGATAGATTGAGTATTCATACTGCACCCAGTTTCGAAATTATGACCTCTTGAAGCGGTGTTCTTAATACTTTTCAAAAAATCTACCTCAATAAAACGGAGAAATCACAACCTCTGATAACTATGGGAAGTCCCCTAATATTCACTCAAGAGAAAATTCAGTTTTCCCAATTCATCATTCATAGCCTTGAGTCTTTGAACAATAATAGTCTTCAAAGTCCACAAAGTCCTCATTATAAAAAGTCCGATGTGAAGCTATCCAAAATGGACCTCTTGGTAGCCCCAAGCTTACAAGTAGCTCGTATTACCATATTTTAGCAACTTGAATTGGCGAAAGGTAAGAGACGTAGTGGGGAAATCAAGGGACTGCAATCGAACAGCAATGGTATCTGTACTATTTAGATATAGACCGATATCTTCCTTCAAACATTGTATCACAGCTCAATAATACCGATAAATCAGATCCGATAAAATACATCATGCACCAGCCTTGTAGTCTATACCATATAATAAATTCACGCAGGGCTCACATCTTGAATGAGCTACCCCAGCAAATATACGAGCTCTTCCATATATTATAGCTCATCATTAACGCAAGTGAAAACTGACGTTGCCTCAAATTGTCTAATATAGATTTTTGAGATTGTCCGATATCTTTCGAAAGGCTTGTGTTGATTTTAATTAGTGGTACGATGTGAACAACAGGGTGGAACCTAAGTGGCAATCATTAGACAGTATTAAAACCACATGTGATCGTCTAAGTGACCCACTGTTCGCTTTCCCAGTTAGAGTTTCCAGTTTGAATGGATAAAACCTTGTTCCCTTTTTGTCTCAAAGACTGCGGCTAGGAAGGTGTCACCCAAAAAGGAAATGGTAAGAGCACAGGATCAACATTCCTTCTTTTTGGTGAGGAAGAGAATTGAAGAAGGCGAAGAGAGAAGAAACTAAACCAAAGAAGAAGAAGAAACAACACCCCCACCATGGTCGTCAAGGGTCGGTTCTCTAAAAAGGCGCCACCTCCAGTGATTAAAATACCCAAGAACCACAATCCTTACATCACCCACATTGCTCCTTTGAAGAAGAAGCCAAAGCAACAAGAAGCCACTGACCTTTTATTCGATATTGCCAACATTGTCACTCCAACTATGAAAGAATATGGATTCACTGTTAAAAATCTCGTTGAAATGTCACCTGGAGATGCCAACTTATTAGGTTTGAATGTTAACCATGGCTCGAAAGTTCTTCTCAGACTTCGACCTCCTCATGATGATAACAATTTCCTGCCCAAGGAGCAATTGATAGGTACAATGCTTCATGAATTGACACATAATCGGTATGGACCTCATGATGCGAAGTTCTATAAACTCCTGGACGAGATTACGGAGAAGCAAGAGAGCTATATGATGAAAGGCATAGATGGCAAGCGTATGAGGGATCCATATGAAGGTATGGGCAACAAACTTGGTGGTAAGAATGCTACTAATATTAGAGAAGCGCGTTTAAAGAAACTGGGAAGACAGTTTGCTGGAGGTGCGAATAAATTGGGCGGTCAGGACAAAAAAGGGGATTTAAAAGACCTCGTAAGAGAAGCTGCATTAAAGAGATATGACGATAACAAGTGGTGTCATGCTGGTAAAGCCGAGGATTTGCCTAAAGATGAAGATTTGATCATTATTGATGATGATGGTGATGGTGATGGTGATGATGATGATGTCATCTTAAAGAGAAGGAATATTTCAGAAGTTGAAGGACCAAGGAAGAGGCCAAACTGTGTTGAAGAAGTAGTAATAATTGATAATGATAACGAAAATAATGACAGTAATAATAGGGTATATAAAACTACTCACGATTTAGAAATAATAGATCTAACTTGAGGTACAGGCTTACCTTTAGCCAAAATCCGAAAAATGACGTAGTTGACCCTCAGAGACCTCAAAAATACTTATAACCACAAAAACAAGTGTCAACACCTGATTTCATTACACGACACCTCATTGGCCTACTAAATTAGACCCCTATTCTATCCACAAAGATTCCCGATATGAGTATTCATATTCTGGGGGTGTTTGATATATGTTTGGGCCAATAACAAGGTGTTTTTAGGTAATTGGGTGTCAATAGCCATATTTAGAAAATGATGTGACAAGAGAGGGGTCAATTCGGAAGAAATAAGGTGGAATTGGAGAAATTAGAGAAGTTGCTACGTGGAGGGTTCTTGATGGTCTTCCAGCTTATCAATTTGACTTGTTGATAATTGAAAGTTTTTGAGTATCTTTTGTAGTTCATTAATGTATAAGAGGGAACCCGAAATTTTAGGAATTAGTTGAGAAATGAGATTCGATATCAGCAGCGAATAAGAGGTCTAAAATCGTAAGCACATTTTTGACAGGTGTAAACAAAGGGGGCCAATGAACATGTGCTACACTAATACTTACAAATTAGCTGTACACCCAAAAACACCTTTTTTACACCTGTTTTTTTTTGTTAGTGAAGAGGATTCTAAAGTATGGAACATGTCTAGTGGCCATTTGAGTAGATTGTGAAAAATATGCGTGTTGCTGCAAGGAAGCAGGAACTTGACACCTTGTTAGAGCCAATCACAGAGAAGATGTTTGTCATTTTGGGGTGTCTCACCTCAACCGCGAAATTGTTGTTAGTGGAAAGGGGCATTTTTGTTACACAACTATGTAACAGCTGTATGTATGTGATTACTTAAAGTTGTTTACAGCACTCCGATTGGCCAGCTTGTATACAACGCAGAAGCATAGAAGATTCATCAGAGATGGGATCGGATCGCGATCGTCGGGTCTAGTACTGATAGAGGGTTTCGAAATAATTATTAATCACCCCTTTCTTGGATTCTGATCTAATTATATAATATATCATACTCAGCTAAAAGCTTGAAGAGACACAAACTCTCAACTTATAAAGAAGGAGTTATAATCTAAAGTTCTCTGTACGCTCTCATGCAGCTGGTTCCAACTGTTATTACACCGCCCAAACAAAAATGCCTTCTCACTGTTAAATCCGATTATATCTCGTAAATCCAGTTAACTGTGAATTTTTCCCTAGTTCTCGCTGACATTTAGACTGCTGCTGATTGGTCAGAAGCCTACGCGGCCCTCAGCTATCATTTTATAGTAGAAAGCGTTACGTAGCCCTGGTACATCTCACGACTCTGTACGGAATTGTGTATCTGCATAAGCCTTCAAGAAACATACTAGAAAAGTACTCATATTCATTCTTGTTCAACCATCAGACCTTTCTCCTTTCTCTTTGCTTGGCTTAAACAAGTTAAACTGTTTGTTTGATACCTCCATATCGTTGTATCGTTGTTCATTACCATTCATATTACCGATAAGCGAAGCCCGATATATCAAATTCCAGAAGATCAGACATATATATTTCAAATTGATCAATGATATAATGGCTGATAATCTACCCAACCAATTTTCAAAAGACGTCCCCATAGAAGTACTTACGTGCACTCAAGTCTGCTCCAACTGTGGTACTACAAAGACTCCGCTCTGGCGTCGTGCTCCTGATGGTACACTCATATGCAACGCCTGTGGGTTATACTATCGTGCTAACAATCATCACAGGCCAATCAACCTAAAGAGACCTCCTAATGTCGTCACAGTGGCGGACAATGTTCACTCTGGTTCATGCAAAGGTGATGGGAGATGTAACGGTACCGGTGGGGCCGCTGGTTGCAAAGGTTGTCCAGCTTTCAACAATAGAATTGTAATCAGTACAGTGAAAAGAGAAGAGCCATGTGTCATACTGCCGAAAGACGTTTCTCCAAAACAGCGTCCAAAGTCCCCCGAGACTAAAGAAAGCAAAGAAACGGGTGAGATCATTGGCGAAGAAAAGATTGGAAATGTGGCTATTGCCTGTACCAATTGTGGAACCACTGTGACACCACTTTGGAGAAGGGATGACAATGGTGATACCATTTGCAACGCCTGTGGTCTGTACTATAAGCTACATGGGAAACATAGACCTATAAAGATGAAGAGAGGTGTGATAACGAGAAGAAAAAGAAACCCAGCATACCCCGTACATGATGTCGTTTACAAGAAACCAACCAAACAACCAAAATTACAAGATGGTTCTTTTTCTCAACCCCCACCCCAATACCAACAGCAATATCCACAACACCAACACCAAGGGCTACAATCTTCAGTCAAAGAACACATTAAGCTTCCTCCTATCAGAACGCTACCAATAACTGGCAACCAATCTGGAAAACCACATTATCCACCAGCAGTTGATTTCACTCAGATGTTTGGCAAACCGTCCCAACAACCTGCGCAAGCTCAGACTTTGTCACCACCGTCTGTGCAGCAGCAGCAGCAGCAGCAGCTAGTTTCTAGTCAGGTGCCTCCTATCTCTGTTGCTCCACCACCTTTGAATTCACAACCTCATATTTCTGAACAACCATCACAATTATCATCAGCTCAGCCTGCCACAAATCCACCTTATCAACAGCGTTTGTTACCACCATTACAGCAAAACTTAACTTCAAATACCTCCAATTTGGGCATTTTTGAACAATCACCGCCTCATGCTCAACCAAATGCTCAAACTCCTACTCAAAGCACAGAGAACAGACAACCCCAACAGCCATCAAATTCACCCTCACCGGGCCACTTGAGTGTGAACTCACTACTGAACAACGATAAAACGGAAAGTGTTCCATAATTTAATCTAATGCCTTATTTATTATTTATCTGAAACTCTTTGTAACACAAAACATGCGCCTATTGTTTTAGTTTTTCCGCTTAAATTGTTTTTCCGGACAAACCAAATGGAAAACATCACCAAAAGAAATTGGAAAACGCCGATAACGATAAACTCCACCGAATTGAACTCTTCACCTTCCCCACAACATAATGTCGGAACCACAGAGGAATGATGCTCCAGATTCGGAGGAACCTCAACAGGAGTCTCTGTTCTCCAAGATGAAATCCTTCATTATAATCTTCTTCCTTTTCAATGTTGGTACCAATTTTATCAACAAACCGGACCCTTCCACAGTGGCTCCACAGACCCAATCCACTCCAAACACAAACCCAGAGGTGATCCAGCTGGTTCCAAACCTTCAAATGTCCACATATATTGTCATTGAGAAGCCTGATGTCTCTCACAAGAACATTGAACAGCTTGTTGACGTCCAGGATGGTGAACCTGTGGCTGAACTAAAGACGGTCAAGACCACCGAACAGATCATTTACGAGAACTCCAATGAAGGTCCGAGATACTTGACGCCATTATACGATAATGAAGACTCCTACGACTTGAGGTTCTATATCAGTGATCAAGAAGTATTTTCAAGAGGTGAAAAGGCACCTGTCTTGAGGTTAGACGATGTCAAATTGAATTCGCAGCACAACACCCTGGAGAACTTGAAATTGCCATTATCTAATAATGTCAGATTCCACAATGGTTCTTTGTACCTACATACTTTCATTAACAAACACGGTGATGAACTGGAAGGTCACAAGAGCATCCAATTGAACACTTACATGCAAAAGAAGAAGCAAGTCAAGTTACACAAATTAATTGGTGGTGATGAGGCAGAATCCCTCGAGGATCCAAAAGAAGACGTTCAGGACCAACCAATTGTTGCATACTGGCATCCAAACGTCACAATCTCTGTAGCAAAGACCAATGGTATCCAAGATCTAAAGACAATTCCTCCACCTTTACGAAACATCTTCGTACTTGACCCTCTAAACCGTCGTGATAATGCCACTGGCCTTGTTTCCAGATACTATCCAATCATCTATGAGAACAAATTTTGGCAACTTAAGGATCACATGTACGAAATCAACTCCACTACCGCTGAATTAGAGTTGAATTTAAACATTGAATTTGTGGCTTACTGGAAAATTCAGATCTTATCTATCTTTAGTGATGGTATGAAACAACAACAAGAACAACTCGGCGGTTTGTCAGGTGGTCTATCTGACGGTTCGGAAATTGATGCCTTGAAGAGGATTCTGTTGGATACAAACCCATATTTGCTAGGTATCACTGTTTTTGTATCTTTGTTGCACTCCATCTTAGAAATGTTAGCCTTCAAGAATGATATCTCACATTGGAAAAACAAGAAGAACAATGTTGGTGTTAGTGTCCGTTCTATTGTCGCAAATGTTGTCCAACAGATCATTACATTGGCTTATCTGATTGATAGTTCAGAAGGTACTTCGTTTATGATTTTGGCTTCACAAGGGTTTGGTATCCTAGTGGAAGCTTGGAAGATCACTACAATCATTAACATTGAAGTTTTATGGGATGGTGTCATTCCAAAATTAAAGATCACTGATAAGTACGAATTATCAGAAACTGAAGAAAAGACCAAAGAATACGATTCAATTGCCTTCAAGTATTTATACATGGTCTCAGCTCCACTTTTGTTAGCATATGCTATTTATTCATTATACTACAAAGAGTACAAATCATGGTACTCATTCATTGTCACAACATTGGTCGGGTTTGTCTATACCTATGGGTTCTTAACTCTAGTCCCATCCGTCTACATCAACTATAGACTGAAATCAGTGGCCCATGTTCCAAGAAGGGCAATGGCATATAAGGTTGTCAACACCTTTATTGATGATTTATTTGCCTTTGTGATCAAGATGCCTTGGTTACATAGATTGGCAACTTTAAGAGATGATGTCATCTTCTTCATCTATCTGTACCAGACTTGGATCTATAGAGTTGATTATTCAAGAATCAATGAGTTTGGTCAAGGTGGTGATGGTCAAGAAAACGAAGGGGATGAAGATAAAAATGATAAAACGATGGAGACTAAGAAGGAGAAATGAAGTCTTCATAAAATAGCGGAATATAGGGATTTTAAAGAGTTGTAGGGTACCTCGTATGGTCAATTGAGTCTATCTCCAGTATTTAAAATCAGTATGAACTAGAATAAGGGTGGTTTATGAACTGAAATTGTCTAATTTAATCTGTTGGTAAGGAGATAGCCTTAGTTGGCCTCATCAGCTAGGTTTCTGGTAAGCTCAAAGAAAGTTGCACAATTTATCGATTGAGACTAGTATTTATAGACTACCACTAAGTTACTATCGAACTATATTTAGTCTAGTGACAAATATCTCCATTCTTTCAATTCGTTAGCAATGTACGTTTCTTGTAATTAGCTAGTCTAGTCTAGGTCGCGGTATAATTATATTATCAACGTCGTCGTCGTTGACGACTAATTTGATCAGCTTATAATATTAATTAAACAGCTTAACACAACATCATTTAAATATCTTTAATTTAGTTAATTGATTTTCAATTCTTCAAATTCGGACTTTTAGAGGTAAAATTGCCGAGGTGAAGGTTTACCGTCGCTAAAAAGTAATTGACCAAACTGCACTATAAATATTTCGTAAATATTGGCGAAAATGAGAGCTCAGAGGTTGTTGTTGTCGTCAATATTACTGTATATAATAAATATAGGTGCTACAGAGCTCAAATAACGAATGCAAATATTTCTAAAATTTAAAGCAAAATCTATAATTTAATTCAACAAAGTTCTATGCAAAAGTTCTACTGCAATCACTTCTTTTCTTCAACAGGATATTCAAAATATTTTCCATCTTCCAATTCTTTCAAAGAATAAGCAGGTTTACCATGTTCCTCAATATACTTGATGTACCCTTCTTTAATGTATTTTATAGCTCCTCTGATTTCTCTCTGTCTTTCATCCCAATGCACAGCATAATAGCCATAATCACCCTCAGCAGCTTGAGCTTCATTGTTCAGTTCATTGGAATAGTCGACATCCTTAGGGAAAACAAGATCGTGATGTTTACGTTCTTCACCTTCTTGATTCTCTGAATCCTGCTTCATTTCTGGGATCGATGGTAATGCGATTCTTTGGGACCAAACACGAGCTAACCAACAACCTTGAGTCTCTGACAATCTTGTAGGTAGGACAAAACGCGGAAGACCAATAACAGCTAACGTTGGGTTGTTGTAATATATCAGATGCTTATATAGACCATGAACTTTAGCACCATCAGTGATTAAAGGTTCCTTTTTCACAAATGGGATGGACTTCAAATAACCAGTGGCAAAGATCACTTTATCAACGTTATCCAGTTTGTTACCGTCTTTGAAGAAAATGGATCTTGTTACTGGGTCAAATTTTAACAGGTCAGCAACATCCATGATACGTTCATCCTTACCAGCAGGCATTAAATTCTCAGATCTGACCGATTTATAAATGACTCTATTTAGTGTTTGAGCTAACTGATATGCAATATCTGCACCAGAGGCAGAATTACCAACAACTAGGATGGTTTTGTCATCTTGGAATTGGGAAGGTTCATCATAGTTCTTAGCATGTAAGATTGAATCTGGGTATTGGCTTTTCCATTTTATTAAACCTGGGACAGAAGGAATAAATGGCTGATCATAGGACCCGACAGCAATGGCCACAGCGTCGAAATAGTCCACTGATTCAACTTGTTCACCCACTAGTGATTTAGAAACTACTTTCCATTGTGATTTGTTCTTGTTGAACTCCACATCTGTCACTTCTTCGTTGAAAATGACGTAAGGTTCGATATCCTTTGAATAGTTCTCGATGTATTTCAAGATCTGGTCATGCTTAGGGAACAGTGGGACATCGTCACCAAATGGGTAATTGTTATAGGCCATTAAGTCCTTTGGGACATTGGCATCCAGGTGCTTGTAAATAGGAGACTCGAAGAAAGATTCACCATTATCCAGGTGCAACTTTTCGATCTTCTTGAAAGGGTCTGTTGATGGGGCATCAACATGTTGTGTTGCCTTTGATTTACCACCAGTGTAATTCCACAACCCACCAAACTTGGCTCTTCTTTCAAACACCTTGATCTTATCAAAGGCCTTCTCGCCAACAAGGGCCTTTGTTAGACCAGCACCACAGGGACCAGCACCAATGACGGCAACAGAGCCGATTCTTTGAAGGGACATTATTGCTAGGAGAAGTTTTCAATAATAGTGACAGAATATCTGGAGACTGAATGGAATTTTTATATAAAAGAGCCTGAAGTTGAAAATATAGATGAAGAATTGATCAGTTCATCCCACTAAATCGCGAATCGGAGAAACCTTGTTATTATGTTGGAAGCTAAAGTCCGAAGCTAAAGGCGCTGAACAATAGCCAGATCTGACAGATTCTCTGACTACAAATTGAGAAGTACAAGCTGCTTGTATAATATTTAATGGCTAAACACCGCCATGGGATTGCAACATCGCAGGTGAGTTCGCGGACGCCACACTTTTCGAGGTTTGAACTTTGTAGGATCACGATTCACACCTGAGAGATGATATAATAATATTATATAGTCATCTCATGATTCAACATCTGAACCATTGGAGAGAATCGTCTTTGTTCTTCTTAAGCTCTTCTATACATAGCCATTATCATAAAACAATTAAACATTAAAATATTAGTAGGCATATATAAGCGTCTCTTTTCAGACTTTTTTCTCCACTGAGGTTCCATCAGTTTGGATTTGGTCATCAATGGTGTTGTGGACAGGAACTTGAGCAGATTTATGGGATCTGACAGGTTCTGGAATGTACATTTGGTCTTCTTGGTAAGTGAACTCACCGATTTGAACCTCATCAGTACCTAGTTCTTCTTCTTCTGGTCTTAATCTCAATCTTAAGAATGGAACTTTGTCCATTGCCAACAGAATAATGGCAGTAACAACTGAGGTGTAGGCAGCGATGGAGGTTAAACCGGCCAATTGGTAACCAACTTGTTTCCAATGATGGTTTAACCAACCACCTGGAATGGAAGTACCATCTAAGGCAGTGACGTAGTCTGCGGCAAAGATACCAGTCAAGACAGCACCAACGGAACCACCAACACCATGTAAAGCCCAGACATCAACACCATCATCAATCTTAATCAAGTTTTTAATATCAACGGCGAAGTTACAAGCAATACCACCAACGATACCAAAGATCATGGCAGACCAGATTGGAACATAACCTGCAGCTGGAGTAATAGCAACTAAACCGGCAATGACACCGGAACACATACCAACGGTGGTCCATTTACCACCAGTTCTGAAATAATCGACAAACATCCATGATAGACCACCACAAGCAGCAGCGACATTGGTGTTGATACAGGAGAACCAAGCTCTGATGGTGGTGTTACCAGCTGAACCACCGTTGAAACCGAACCAACCAAACCATAGGAAAGCGGTACCTAGAACCACTGAAGTAACAGAATGAGGTTTGTATTTTGGTAAAGTTTTGGCAACTGGGTCATTTCTCTTACCTAGAATCAAGGCGTAGACTAAAGCACCATGACCAGAGGCAATGTGAACAGGGCCACCACCGGCGTAATCTAATTCACCTAGATTAGCTAACCAACCACCGTTGGCGTTCCAGGTCCAACAAGCGACTGGACAGTAAACAATGGTGATCCAAATGAATAAGAAAACCATCATTGGACCTAATCTGGCTCTTTCACAAGCACCACCAACCATCAAACAACCGGTAACACAGGCGAACATACCTTGGAAGAAGGCGAAAACGGAATCTGGTAAGGTGGTGACAGCAGATGGGGCACCAAGGACGTTTCTCATACCAATGAATTGTAAAGAGCCGATGAAATGGGATTTGACATCATGGGAGAAAGTTAGGGAGTAACCAATGAAGAACCATTGGAATGTGACCAAACACGAGGTCATCATGGATGCCCATAGTAAAGATAGGGCGTGTTTTTTTCTTGATAGACCAGAATATAGCAAACCAATACCAGTGATCATGATGAACACCAGGATGGAGGCAACACCAACCCAAGCCAAGTTAGCCAGGTCATATTGGGAGTTTAAGTCGACAGTTAGTGAGTCACCACCGGTACCAACACCAGTTAGACCACTTGGAAGAGTAGAATCAGTGGTTTCAGACATTTGTTATGGGATAAAGAGAAATGTTCAATGCGTGAAGGACCTCTTCTGCGGGATTCTTTGCTCCTTATATACGCGTCCTCTGATGTTGTGATGTATTTTGAAACGATGCAATTGGTGCAGATAAAGTGTTGCATGAGCTCATGAAGTATCTGGGCAAACAATCTAGGATCATTTGTGGGCTTATGTTAGATGGTTATGGAGTAGAAGAAGACATTGGCATGTAAAATCACAGGAAGAGTTCTTCTTAGAGACGAAAGGGTTCTTCAGGGTCCTTCAAATCGTCTGTTTTGCATGCTTTAGAACCCCCCAATGCTTGCCTTTCTGACCATCCGTGCTTGTTTTGTTTATGGTGAGTTTTCTTCTTTTGGGTTTCTGGCTGCACAATCATGCAGTACCTCTTATCAGTAATAGGCCCAGTAACTAGTGACTAGTGGATCGGAGATAACACACAATAAGACGGGTTTGACACGTATTTCGGTATCATTGTGGATTACTACATACCTAAATCTTCAATATAAAAGGATCATTATGAAGAGGAACATCTGAAGAATATATTGATACCTTTAGATTCGTTTTTACTACGCCTTTAACCACCCTTTGAGCCTTATCAGTGTGGGATCTTGACATATTCGGTCCGCGCACTCCAAAGTTCCTATTGGAGGATTTACAATCAGATTTTTGCAATTATCAATAATATTGACAAGATTTGGTAGTCACACACCGCAGCAAACAATATAACAAGTAGCTGCTGCCAGCCAATGGAAACCCTTTTCGGCCTACCTAGTGATCATAGCTGATCATGTACGTTATTTCGGACTTTGAACGTTAAATTAAAAAATGGCTTTAACCCTTTCCAGAAGTGTTCCAGATCTAGAGTTGGTTGTCTGCGGAGCAAATCGTCAACAAACAAACAAAGCGTTTCCGTGGATACTAGGACCATCAGGGCCCAAGTGAGTGATTCCATAAACTTGGTGAACAGCGATGTGATTTGAGATATTACTTTCAAGATCTTCTTGGTAAAGGCAAATTCGGAGTAACGCTTACAGCTTAAGTCATATCAAGAAATTATATTTATATAATAAAAAATCTATATCAAAAAACACCAATTTATGAGAGAAGAATTAAAAGTCTTGGATTCAAAAAGCTTTGGATTGATCACCCACAAACCCTTTTAAACCATTGTCTTTTAAACCAACCACTGAACAATCAAACTCCAAGAGTAATTTCAGTGGTGTTTTTCCCAACAGCAATCAAACCAGCGATATTAGCACCTGCTAGAGCTGAAGTCTCCATGGTGCTAATGAGTTCCTCCATACCGTTCAAATACCATAATCCAGCACCGATTTGGAATTGTTCGAATGAATCAACCGGAGTCAAATGTGGGTAAGCTGACCATTTTTTGGTAAAAAAGATCTCAACACCGGTTGGGTCCTCATAAAGATAGGTCTTGATGAAAGTCTCATCAACTTCAGATGCTGAGAAAATCTTATATGTCACCAAATCGGTAACATTGTCATAATGGACCTTATTAATGCTGTAAAAAGGTAATGAACCATCTAGCGACTTAGTTAAGATTAGTTCAGGGACAGGACCAGGACCGAAATATGGATGGGCTATTGGGTTTGTTCTTTCCACACGGATGTAATTGGCCCAAATGGACTTGTATTCGACCTGTTTCACAGGTGTACTGACACCACTGAACTCAATCCCTGTTTGATGATATGGTGCAGCAATGACAACTTCATCATATAACTTGGTTGTGGTGACGTTTGAAGACTTGTATGAAACGCTCCAGGTCCCATTTACCAATTGAGTCACTTTAGTGACATCGGTGTTCAAATAAAGAGTCGCATTAGAAGCATTAATGAAACTTTCAAAGATCTTGTAATTCCCACCTTCAACAGAGGTTGGATTCTCATCAGCAACAGTGGAGACCATGGCTCCTAAACCATGAATATCATTGACATTGGATCTGTAATTGACACGTGTAGTGGCACCAACGACATCATATGCAAATTCAGGGCTGATTTTATTCTCAGTCAAAAATTCTAACCCAGTGGCAGAGGTCAAGTTCAATAAACCCGTTGTGTTAGCAATGATGGTCAAGTCTGCAAATGGGAATTGCTTCTTGTAAAATTGCTTCACAAAAATGCCAACCCAACGTTTAGCCAGGGCATAGGTCTTATATGGGGAGACACCATATCTCCAAAACATCTTGAAAAAGGCCTTCAGAATACCAGTATTACCATTTGTTGAACCTTCAAAGACAAATGCATCACCGTTCCAAATACCAAACGTGTTATTGAAAAGCTCTTTAGGAAACTTATCATCTTTAGTCTCTGACAAATTGAAGGTCTTCACAGCATTCTTCAAGATCTTATTATTCTTGATGAAGATGGATCCACCAAGCTCAATATCAACACCTTCAAAATTTGGGTCATAATTCCCAATCGTAGTAGATCTCCCACCAATATAACTACTTTTTTCAAAGATATCCAAATCGTACAAATGAGAAGTGTAGTTTTGTAAGTAATAGGCAAAGGAAGAACCACCAGCACCAGCACCAATGATAGCTATCTTTGGAGTCAATGGGTCAGGGACAGACTCATAACCTTTGATGATCGGTTGTTGTAAATCATATGCCCCAGTAAAGCTCACATACAGTGATAAGGATGACACAACCAATTGTAAAGAAACCATAGTTGAAGGATTAACAACGTTAATTGAGGGGGGAAAAGCAGATAACCTTCAAAAATAAGAGCACTTGGAAGGACCCTTATAAATAATTCTTTTCTGATATGTTCTGGAAAACGTTTTTTTAGATAAACATCTAAATCTGTATACTGAGGGTCCACGGATACAGCCGATAGATAGATAAAGAGAACAGTGCTAGCATCCAAACACCATCATCAGATAGTGCAACTACCAGACAGTGTTCCTTTAGTAGATTTTGGTTTTCAAAGATAACAAATTAGGCAACTTGGCCGAGTGGTTAAGGCGAAAGATTAGAAATCTTTTGGGTTTACCCGCGCAGGTTCGAATCCTGCAGTTGTCGCCATTTCTTTTTTTTTGCTTTAAAGCAATAAATTTTTGCATTAGAGGTGAGCTGAATTGAATATTGAGTAAGAGTGGAAAGATTACTGGTATTTGGAAGTATACAACGGGCAAATCTTTTTTTTTTCATTAATTGGGTTCTTTTGGTAAGCCAATTTGTGGTGATTTTCACTGATTTTTTTGGCACAATAAAACTGAAAACAGTTTGAAATTTACAAGCTCATCGGTGTTCAAGATTGGAGAAACCAAAACTTAAGATGGAAGACATACCTGATCTAGTCACTGGTGATGAACCTGACTTACAAGAGAAACTATCCAATGTCGATGTCTCCATTCAAAACTTACCAGAGGCGAAGCTCCAATCCTACAAAGAGACATTGGAACGTAGACTTGCTGACAAAGAAGTTGAGAAGAAACCCATCACCATCATCACAGGTTACTTAGGTTCTGGGAAGTCAACTTTGTTAAACAGATTAGCACGTCGTGGTGATAAGAAATTTGCTGTGATTTTGAACGAATTTGGTGATTCAGGTGCAATTGAGAAGAGTTTAACCGTTCAAGATGGCGAAAGATCTTATGAAGAATGGTTAGACCTCGGGAATGGTTGTTTATGCTGCACAGTGAAAGATGCTGGTGTGCAGGCAATTGAAGATCTGATCGAAAGAAGCGGTGATGCAATTGACTACATCTTGTTAGAGACTTCAGGAATTGCTGATCCGGGTCCAATTGCTCGGATGTTTTGGCTTGATGATGGGCTGAAATCTAATGTTTATATCGATGGTGTTGTCACTGTATTGGATGCTGAACATATAGAGACCTGTTTAGGGGATGTTGGTGGTCATTGGCATAGGGAAAAAGGGCTGGAATTTCATGAAGAGGGTGTCACTACTGCACATTTACAAATTGCATTAGCTGATGTGATATTGTTGAATAAGATTGATAAATTGAAAGGCAGCCATGATGACCTTCTCAAGAAGATTAAAGAAATCAATGGCAGTGCACCTATATATGATACCAGCTACGGGGATATTGATGTTGAGAAGATCCTAGACCTACATGCTTTTGAAAAGAATATTAAACTTGGGAAAGAAGATAAAGGTGCCTTTCACGATTCAAGAATAGGTACAATTTCATTTGATTTTGAGATAAGGACCACAGAAGAATATGAGAAGGTGGAAAAGTTTATTCAGAGTGTGCTTTGGGATAGTGAAATCAATGGTAAAGAAGTTGAAGTTCATAGATCGAAGGGTATTTTGATCAAAGATGATGAAGCGTCGGGTTTACAAGGTGTAAGAGAAGCATATGAGATCATTCCAGGCGTTGAAACGGATTTAAAGAGCTCGAAACTGGTGTTTATTGGTAAGAACTTGGTCAGATCAGACCTTTACACTGAGTTTGAGGTACAAACAGGTTTAAAACCTTTTAATTAAGACTACATGACATTAATGAAAATCAATATTAAACTGAAAATAGGAGTGCTTTAATTGTTTGTCCGTGAATAAGACATCTCTAATCTCTCAAAGAGGCATATCTGGTGCCACCGATGACTTTGTAGTACTTAGCAGCAGCGTAACCGATGACTAACAGACCAATAGCAAAGGCAATAAACCAGACGTTTGAACCAGCAACATCTGGGACTTGTTCTTCATCGTATTCCTTAGCATCTTGATAAGTAACCTCTTTGTTTTGTTCACCCCATGATTTAACAATCTTGATATCAACATCTGGTTTGTTTGAAGAATTAACCTGAGTTTTTTGGATCTTGTTAACAATATCCATACCTTCAAGAACTTGACCAAAGACAACATGATGACCATCTAACCAAGCCGTCACAACAGTGGTGATGAAAAACTGAGCACCGTTAGTGTTAGGACCAGCATTGGCCATTGATAATCTCCCCGCTCTGTCATGTTTCAATTGGAAGTTTTCATCTTTAAAGCGATCACCATAGATACTCTTCCCGCCAGTCCCATTCTCATTCTCGTAGTCACCACCTTGAATCATGAATTGATCAATGACACGGTGGAAGATTGTGCCAGTATAAGATTGATCACCGGTGTTTGTAGCGATTGTGTAAAAGTTCTTAGCGGTGTGAGGGACAACAGAGCCAAACAATCCCAGTTTGATTGTTCCAAGATCTTCTTCGCCTTGATTCAACTGGAAATAGACGAAATGGGTCACAGGAGGTTCATTGTCCACAGGGGCACACAGCACTGAAGTGAATAGAAATGCCAGAAATAAGAGGAGCTTCATTGTGTACTTGTATTCTGGCGTGGAGAGATACTGATTTGATACGATAAATAAGACTCATTAAAATTCTTCATTATCAACAGTGATCGCAAGTTCTCTATTGAAATTGAAGGATTTCTTCGCGAAGTGGCCATATCAACTGGATCACTCACAAGTCTTTTAGATAATTTATTCGACTAATTCCACTTTACTTTCATCATCTGATAAATTATTGAGCTTTAACTGCTGCTGCTGCTGCTGCTGCTGCTTTGAAGATGCCTCTTGGTTAATACGTTCAAAGGTTGAAGGACTTTGTTATGGTTTTGAGTAGGAATAATTGATAGTGAGAGAGGTAAAGTTTTCGCCAGATCGCGACTCGGAGTGCTCCTACCAAATACAGATAAGCGAGTCCTCTAAAGGCGCTGCATAAGATAGATATCTAAAAGGTTTGTACTTGGTGAGGTTCTACCAAGAGAGGTTATCCCTAAAAGCTGAATGTGAGGCTTTGTGGCCTGTTAAAAAAAACATCTGTGGGGTTCCACTGTTCGATTTTTTTTGGGGGGGACCAATATTTTGTGGAGAATCAGCCATTGAGAAATATGTCACCTCATCGTTGCTATTAAAGTTCTAGTCCGAAAAATGTGTATAAATTGGCAGTGAAGAATTTCGCCTTCTCAGGAAATTTCAACCTATACAACAACCAATTACAAACTGAAAATTAAGTTAAAATGGGATATCCAAAGCCTTTGGGAGGCGTCACTAGACGCTTGAACCAATACACCACAATTCACTCAACCAAGTTCACAAGAGCTGATAAGTTCAATTTTGGTAACAGAACTGCAGTGATTCAGGTCCCAAACACCAATAAATTGGTCATTTGGAGCTCAATTCCTGTCGGTAGAGAATTGCAAAAGGTCATTGACTTGGCTAGTGGTGATGAGCCAAACAAGTTCGAGATTCTGGCTGCCATTATACCAGATATCGAACATACCTTGGCTGCTGCTGACTTGAAGCATTTGTTCCCTAATATCTTTCTAATTGGACCTTCAGGAATTAAAGACAAACCAGATTTAAAGTTGGACTACGAATTCTCTGATGCTGATGCCAATAAGGTCGTTGTTGGTACTTCCATCTTGAAAGAATTGACCAATTTGGACTTTGTCTTCTTGAATGGCCATAACAACAGAGAATTGGTAACTTTTGACAAGAACACCAACACTTTATTCGAAGCTGACTTATTGTTCAATATCCCATGGAACGGCGAGAATGATGATCAGTACCCATTGGAGCACCAAACTAAAGGTTTACAAGGCTGGGTTACTGGTTTGTTGAATCCAAACTCTTGGATCGGTGGGTTCCTCTTCAGAAAGTTGATTCCAAAAACTGACGATAACAAACAAGGCTTGAAAACAATCTTGAAAGAATTCGATTTTAACACTGTTGTCTTGTCCCACGGTAATATCATCGAAGGCAGTGGGAAGGAAGAGTTCAGAAAAGTCTTCCGTTCTTATTTATGAGTTTATGAAATCTGATGATGATCCTGTTTTTTTTCCTCTTTATAACGACCACACTTTTATTGTTCACAATCTTATTCCTTTATTCAAAACATTTTTGTAGTACTTTGTCAATCATAACCTTGGGAACTGAAAAAGTCTCTCAACTAAGTCTCGCTAAAGTGAGAGTCTTGTGTAGGTCCGCCTACGCCCATTTAGGTCTGTCCTATAAGCCCCGCGTGCAGGGCGGGGCGACTCCCCGGAAAAATCAAAACTGGAGAAACGTTCCTTTTTCGGTTTTTGGCGTCGCGAAACTTTTTGCATTTACAAGACACAGAAAAAGTTTCTTTTGTTAAAAGAGGTTAAACATAAAGAAAACACACCATAAGCGCCACTTTAGCCGCTGAAATTAGACATCTCAAACAGTTCATCGCGAAGAAGCTGACGAATTTACTAGTGTTTCACTCTTTCTCTGTATCCCAAATTTGAAAATTAGCGCTCTGCATAGGTCACGCTCATAAAAGAAATAAAGAAGGTGTTGAAACATTTGCCTTTTTTTGAGATTTGCCACGGAAACCAGTTAGTTACAATTGTCGAGACACATTTCTTAAGCTCTATATACCCCTTGATACAGTTCTATTGCAAGAGTTCTTTGACCGCCCTACTTTATCATACCAAGATCTGGCTTTTCCCAACTTGACCTGAGTCAATACAAAGACATCCTAATAAACCCAACATTTCTACCTTACTTTGAGATCCAATCTTCCAGGTGAAGTGAGATCCATCTATATTCTGTGCTTTATTTCATTTGATTTATTTCCCCCCTGTGTAATACAATTGTGATTCTAACTTCAAAGTGATACATGAATTCAAAAAAGTAATATGCCAAAACCAAACAATAGAAATCAAATCTTGAAAAGGGTGAAAGTTTACAAATTACGTGAAAACTGGGTTGACAACGGTACCGGCTATTGTTTTGGTGAAATCCTTGATAATCAAACGCCTTACTTAATAGTAAAGAATGAGTTGAATCAATCAAATGAACTTTTAAGGGCAAAAGTCGAAGGTACCACACAATTTCAAAGACAGCAAGATACTTTAATAGTATGGACAGATGAAAAAGGTGAGAACATTGCATTGTCATTCCAAGAGAAAGAGGGCTGTTCTTCATTATGTGATTTTATCATTAGAGTGCACAGAAGCAATATTGCTCCCTTAATCTCATTGGTCTCTGTTATTTCTTCAAAAACGGATGGAGATATCACTGAATTAATAACAGGTCCTATCAATTATCCACCACTTGAACCTAAAGAAGCTGATCTATCAGTTATACTCAGCGTGTTGAGTGAAAATCCAAACTCATCATATCAGAAGCAATCCATTTCCACATTCGTTAAGGAGCATAATTACATCTTGACATTGATTAAATTGTTCAATGAAAGTGAGGAGAAGAAGAAAATTAAAAATCTTCACTTGTTATGCAACATTTTTAAAACTTTAATCCTGTACAATGAGGGTAGTATTATTGAACTGATGGTGGATGACGTGTATTTGATGGGAGTTGTTGGAATTTTGGAATATGATTCAGATTTCCCCCAATTCAAGGCAAATCATAGAGAATTTCTTAAAGATGAATCCAAATTTAAAGAGGTATTACCGATTAAGAATGAAGATATTAAGAGATTGATCAAGAAGACATATAAACTTCAATTTTTGAAAGACGTTGTCCTTGCGAGAATGCTAGATGATCCAACTTACAATCTGATATCCACATTAATTCATTTCAACCAAGTCGAGATCATTGAATTCTTAGAAAAATCAAGTTTTATAGATGAAATCTTTGCTCTATACAATCCTGAAACTTCCACAGAAATTTCGAAATTAAGAGATGGTGTCAAATTAATCCATCAATTCATTTTGATTGCCAAGAACTTACAACCTCATCAAAAGACTAGTTTTTTCAAGAGTCTGATTAAGAAAGGTTTGTTCAAGACCATTGATTATGTCTTGAAAGATGAACTTTCTACAACTAGGGTACTAGCTGCAGAAGTGATTGTGACTATGATTGAACATGATGTGCTATTAATTAATGGGATTGTCAGTGATGAAAGTAATGAAAACAACAATAATGATGATAATGATAAACAAAAAATAGAACAAGAGGGAACGAATGGGAAAGATGGCATGAATGGTATTTCTGAGAATGATGATTCTAATGGTAATGTTAAAGTTGATGATCAAAGAGAAAATGATGATTCGAATGGTCATGAAGAGAATGATTATGATGAGTTCTTTGATGATACTCATGAACAAAAGATCTTGGTATTGTCAGATGATATGAGTTTATTGATGGTGTTGACGAAATTTCTACTGGAAGATACTGACCCAGGTTTAAAGATTGAATCATATGAAGCCTTTAAATCAATCTTGGAATCTACCACTGTGTCAAGTTCCAATGAAAATTCTTTTAGTGAACAAGTCAACACAGATAATTATTTCAATGCATTTTATTCAAAAGTTGCTCCAATATTATTTGAACCTTTAATTTCTTTAAAAGAATGTTCAGATGATGTTGAAATCAACTCTGTGAAGAAAGATGATTTGTTTATTCATCTTTGTGAATTGGTTAATTTTTGTTCCAAGGGTAAATCTAATTCTAGATCATTCTTCCTTGAGAATCACGTGCTGATTGGTATTACTAAATTGATTAAACCTATCCATAAACTTCAATTAAGATTGACTGCTGTTAGAACTTTGAAATCAATCATTTCCTTGAATGATGATTATTATACAAGATACATCATAACCAATGATTTGTTACAAGAAGTTTTCAATTTATTTAAAGAGACTGAAGGCCTATCTAACTTGACGTATTCAACTGTGTTGGATCTATTAGAGATTGTACTTTTAGGTATTGATAAGGAAGGTGATATGAAGAACTTTAAATTGTTAGCTGGTCATATTGTTAACAATTATAGAATTGAATTGGAAACGATTGATACTGTTCATTCTGGTGATGATTTGATTAAATTTGTTGAAGCGTTAGAAGTTGAAAAATCCAACATTGAAAGCCATGAGAATGCGAATAATGATTTTGATGAAGAAGATTTTACAAAGACAGAAATCACCACGGAGACTTTGGATGAGGATGAATTGAATCTTATTTTACAAACCCAAGAGTTAAAGAAGATAAGTCCATTGAAAGAAAAGAGAATTAGAGAAGATGATCAAGATTCAATCTCTGAGTTAACATTGAAAAGAAAATCAAGTCTGAAGGATAAATTTACAAATGCTGGTAAGAAATTAGCATCAAAGTTCTCATCGAAATAAATAAAATAAATAACGTTTCAAATATTGGTTCATGTCTTTGAATTTTTGTAAATTATAATTACTTATAAAGAAGAAATCTTTGTTTACAATTTGGAAGGAGCTGTCAATCTCTTGGTTAATGCCTTTGGATAACCTTCTAAGAAAGCACCTTGACCTAAATGCCATGCAGCACCATCAACAACAATGATTTCACCAGAGATATAGTTACCAGAATCACTAAATAAGAAGGCAGTTACATTAGCAATATCTTCCTTTTTACCAGCTCTTTGTAATGGGATAGTTCTAGTGACTTCTTCTAAAGATTTACCCATAGCAAGACGATCATAACCTTCAGTTTCAGCAATGATTCCTGGAGCAAGACAATTGGATCTAACACCCAAGGGACCTAATTCCACAGCCAATGCGTTTGAAAGAGCATCAATACCAGCCTTTGCAGCACCAACATGACTTTGATATGGAATACCATAATAATGTAAAGTAGCACTAATAAATAAGATATTACCCTTATTTTTCACCAATTGATCATAAGTTGCCTTTATGGTATTATAACTCCCCAAAAGATCAATAGAAATAACTGATTTAAAGGCATTAGAAGATAAATTGTTAAAATCAGATATAAAATTACCAGCAGCACCAGCAATGACAAAATCAATTCTACCTAATTCTTTAACAGTTCTATCAGCAGCAGATTTTAAACTTTTTACATCACGAACATCTGTATCACCAATACCAATAACTTTGGCATCTGATCTTAAAGTGGCAATCTCCTGAGCTGCCTTTTCTGTTTTTTCAACATTTCTACCAATAATAGCAGCATTAGCACCTAACAATACTAAAGCTTCAGTTTGAACCCTACAAATTGAACCTGCACCACCAGTGACAAAGACAACTTTACCTTTAAAAATACCAGGTTTTAATGAGACTCTTTCTAAATATGATTTATCCAAAGAAAGAACCATCTTCTCTTTTATGTGAACAGCTTATAAATTGAACTAATTTACTAGTACTTGATCAAATCATAAAGAAATGAATGAGTTTTGGACTTTTAAATTGACTTTTTATGTCAAACAGCTTCTCCACATTTTAAAAGACGTCTCGAAACTGCCTCGGCAATTAATCAAATGAAGATAATTTCCTTTTTCAGAAGTTTTTATAATATTTAACTAGTGAATAGTACAAAAAGCTCCCCCCAACTGCAGAGAGAAAATGGAGGGAAAATTGGTGAAATTAGGCGGAAAACACAAAATTTAGAAGGAGAATTTAAAATTATGGAAAGAGAAAGTTACAGATAATTGTTTAAGGAGTAGAATGAAACTATTTGTTTTCTTACATTAACTACTTAAAAAAGTAAATAAAGTGATTTAATTATCAAATTATCAAATCATCATCACCGATAAAAGAAAAAAAAAAAACTGGAAATTCATTGGAAAAACAAAGAAAAACATCAACAATTTCATATCAAAAAACACAAAAAACACAAAAGATACTTTCATTCTCACATAAAAATGGCTGGTGATTGGACTGTTGATCCTGATACGAGAAGAAAATTACTTCAGTTACAAAAAACTGGTGAAAATAAAAGATGTTTTGATTGTAATGCTCCAAATCCTCAATGGGCATCTCCAAAGTTTGGTATCTTTATTTGTCTTGAATGTGCTGGTGTTCATCGTGGTCTTGGTGTTCATATTTCCTTTGTACGTTCCATCACTATGGATCAGTTCAAACCTGAAGAAGTTAAAAGAATGGAAATTGGTGGTAATGCTAATTGTTCTGAATATTTTGAATCTAATGGTATTGATTTAAAATCAGATCCAAAGGTTAAATATGATAATCCAATTGCTGAAGATTATAAAGAAAAATTAACTGCTGAAATAGATGGTACAACATTTACTCCAAGAGATTATTCAAACATTGAAATCAAAAAATCAGATATACCTAGTGCTCAAACTTCAAAACAAAATACCAACAGTAATAACACTCCAATAGGATCAAGAAAAGGTACTCTACAATTACCAAATGATCAAAAGATTAAAAATGAATCATATTTTGCATCATTAGGTGCAAAGAATGATTCAAGACCTGATGATTTACCTCCTTCTCAAGGTGGTAAATTTGGTGGGTTTGGTAATACTCCAACCCCACAACAAAATAAAGGTGGTTCATTAGCTGGATTTACCATTGATAATTTCCAAAAGGATCCATTGGGGACTTTTTCAAAAGGTTGGAATTTATTTTCATCTCAAGTTTCAAAATCTATTGAAGAAGTTAATGAATCTGTAATTAAACCAAGTGTTCAACAATTATCTCAAGGTGATATTGGTCAAGAAGCTAAGAGAGCTGCTGCTCAATTTGGTCAAAAATTTCAAGAAACTTCACAATATGGTCTAGAAGCTTTTAACAGATTAAATATCAATGGTCAACAGAGTAATCGTGGAATTGGAAATGATCCAAATGGTCAATATGGGAAATTATTCGATGGTATTGGTGAAGAAAATGATATTAAACCTGCCTTTGGATTAGAAAGACCAAAGCAAAAGACTAAATTGTCTGGTTTATCAAACAAAAACTTGTCTAAAGATGATAAGAAATGGGATAATTTCTAGAATGAATAGATAATGTGTTAAGAGAAGAATTAGATAAATGCTTGTTTTGGGTTTTTTTTGGAGGTTATGTCATTATTGTAGTTTGTTACCCAAAAAGATAAATTAGTCATAAAGTCATAAAGTTTCATATATTAAAAAATGAGATCAACCTTCAAGTTTAACAACTTGATCGTAACCTTTGTAATCATAAACATCAATATCATATTTCTTTGCAAAATCTTCACCAATAAATCTTCCACCAACATAATGTTGAGTCTTGGTAGTATCAATCAATTTTGCAACTGGTTTAGGAGCAGTTAAGCTCACTAACACTGCAGGATCACGAATACCACCTTTAACAAATCCATTATCAACATCCCAACCAGAAGGAATATCAACAGAAATAATTGGGACTGAAGTTTCATTCACAGTATCAATGGCTTCTTTATATGGGGGACGAATTGATCCAGATTGGAAACTAAAACCAAAGATGGCATCAATGATCAATTGGAAAGTATTTACTTGTTTAACATCAATCTCTTCAATGAATTCCAGCTTCAATGATTCTAATTGAGTTATTAACCCTTTAAACAAATCTTTGGAACTTCTCTTTGGATAATAAACTACTGGTTCAAACCCCCAAAGTTTTAAATGACGAGCTGCCACTAATCCATCACCTCCATTGTTCCCCGGACCAACCATCACAAGAACCTTTTGTGCCTTAGGAAAGGATTTACAAGTTGCTTCAGCTACTGAAAGACCAGCAAGTTCCATCTTTTCCTTTTGTGTTAGTCTTTGTATGTGTATAAAAGAAGGAGAGATACTAACCAATTGATCAATAGAAAAGCCTCCAGTACTCATCAATTCTTTGTCTACTTGAGCAGCAACTTTTGCAGAGAGTGATTTAAAGGACATTTTTGGTGTTTTGGTGTTTTGGTGATGTTTCCTTAAGTTGGTTGTGTCAATTTAATTATGGTCTTATATAAGTTTTAACTACAAAAATCATTAAAATTAACAAATTAATTAATTACTGAAATTATTCTTTTAAATTCTTCACTTTATGTCGAATATAAGAAAGATCTTCTTTAATCATTTCTTTTAAGAATGTAATTTCTCGTTCTTTATTTATGTTACCTTCTTTTAATATCAATATTTCATCATCTTTAAATTTCAATCTTTCTTCAAGATATTTAACTTTAGTTTGTAAATCTGTAATTAATGTCCTTTTTCTATCTTTAATATCATCATTAATTGTATTGTCATTATTGTCATTATTGTCATTTTCAGTATCATTATCATTGTCATCATTATCATCATTATCATTATCAGTATCGTTGTAACCTGCCAATTTCAATAATTGGTCTTCAGGGTCTGAATCTTGTGAATTATTATAAGTCTCTGTCTCATTATTAATTTGTTCTTTACCTAAAACTTCAATCATTGCTTCATAAAGTCTGGGGAATTTGATAAACTTTAATGGATCTTCTTCATCTTCACCAACTTTTCTAAAATTAGGAATCCATTCTCTTGGATTATATTTATTTTGTTTAAAGAACTTTAAGAATTCTAATTCACCATGATTTAATCCATGTTGAATACGTTTATATTTTTGATATAATTGATCAGCTGTTCGTTCTTTAAATCCTTGTTTCTTTGCCTCTTCATTGAATAAGATGGCCACAATTTTGAAAAGATCAATTAATACTAAGTTTGGTTGATGATCTAAAATGGTCTTATAGGACTTGATGATAAATAATGATTCATATCGAGTATATAAAGGCTTTTTAACACCAGCACCTTGAGATTTTCTTGATCTTTTAATGGGTCTTGAAATGATAGATTCATCTTCTTCTTTTATAATGGATCTTTTCGATGAATCAGTTGTTGAGGGTGTTATGGGGGCTTGTGATAAAGTCTCTGATTGTACTTCTTCAACTTGGTGTTGTTTGTTTTCTGATTGTAACTGTGAGGTTTGATTTATTGTGGGAGGTGTTTCTGTGTCTTGCCCCTTTAAACATTGGTCACTAACACTCTCTTCTTTGATTTGATCATTCGTTGTATTTGTCGTTGTCTTTATCGTCGTCGTTGTATCTTTATTTGTCTTTGTCGTTGCAATTGTTGTATTGATGTCTACACCTTCTGGTGTTGGTGTATGCAATTGAGTCTGTGTAGTAACTTCACTCATTATAAAATCATGTATCTCTCCAATTCAACACCTAATAATCAATCAATGAACAAGAAGGATTTCAATGTTGTTATATGTAATACAACTGGTGATGAATTAGGAATTTTGAAGTGCGTCCGAGTAGTCTTAAATATTTTGAGTATCAGTTGATACTTCCCCAGATGCAGATAACTAGAGACGCGTTTGGAGGGGCAAAGAGAGGGAGGGCCACAAAGTAAGGGATATTCGAGTGGGCAGTTGCTTGCAGGTTGACTCAAATGGGATGAGCAAGGTTAATATAAAACTAGTGGACAACAGTAATATTACAAAGACATCAGTTGGTACATACTACAGGATCACATACAACTTGAGAGTACACGTCAGATATATACTTCCAACTCCCCCTTCCCCCTAATTCCCTTAACTGCCCCTATATATAATTCTAAAAGACGTTTATCCAGTTAAAGATCATCTACAGCATCTGCATTAACGGCGTTTGGAACCAGCTCATGATGACATTCAAAGTAAGTAATTCCATAAAATTGTGTCAACTGATGTCCCACAAAACTGAAAGTGATCAGTCATGTGATCAGTCATGTGACTGAATGAGGGCCTTCGAGTCACGTGTATAAACACGTGATATGTTTATTTTAAAAAAAAACGCGTCTCATCAAAGAATTTTTAGAATAAATTTGCCCAAAAAAGAAGTCCAAAGAAAGAAGTTAACGAAGGAAACCCCCAAAGTATTCACCTTCTTAAAGTGATAATCAACTTGTTAACGACAACAGTGAAATACTTAACAAATATCAACATCAAATATAACAAATGGCCACCACTTATTTAAGGCATAAGAACGATGCAAAGAGGGGCATCCAATACACACTCATGGTCACGGGACCCTCAGGTACTGGTAAGACAACTTTTATCAATACATTGTTAAACACCAACATTATTCCTCATAAATATGAACCTATTAGATCAATTCTTGAACATTCTAAAGTTGAATCACAAATTGGTGATTCTGACTATTTCCATGACTCGAGATCTTTTAATCCTTCTGCCAATTATGAAGAGGCCACCATGGCCATCACAACATCCAAGATTAATATTGAAGATGAAGATGGGTCCAAATTGAACGTGACAATTGTTGATACTCCTGGTTTTGGTGAGAATTTGGACAATGAAATCTGTTTTAATGAGATTATATCCTATTTACAACAACAATTTGATCATGTTCTATCTGAAGAAACTAGAATTAGAAGAAATCCAAAATTTGAAGATACAAGAGTTCATGTTTGTTTATATTTTCTTGAACCAACTGGCCATGGTTTAAGAGAATTGGACGTTGAATGTATGAAAAGGTTATCAAAATTTGTCAATGTGCTTCCGGTGATTAGTAAAAGTGATTCATTTACCACTGTTGAGTTGCAAGGTTTTAAAAAGAACATTTTGTATGATATTTCAAAATATAGTATTCCAGTTTTTGAATTTAGTTATGATGAAGATGAAGATGATATAGAGGTTATTGAAGAGAATAGAGCTCTAAGAAATATTCAACCGTTTGCTATCATGTCTTCAAAGGAAAAACATGAAATTAATGGCGAATTAAAATATGCTAGAAAATACCCATGGGGGTTAATTGATATTGAACAATCTTCAGATTTCCCAAAATTAAAGAATGTCTTGTTGGGTTCTCATTTACAAGATTTTAAAGATTTAACTACAAATTTCCTATATGAAAACTATAGAAGTGAAAAATTATCTAGTGTTACTGATGAAAAGAAATCAGAGTTTAGTACTAATCCATCATTATCCAATTTGGCAGCTCTAACATTGGAAGAACAAAGAAGGGACTCACTATCTAATGATAATGAATCAATTACTACCCCAAGTATGAGATCTACAAGTTCTTTCAAACCAGATATCAATTCTTCACCAATCAGAGAGATTTCAAAATCCATCAAAGAGGACAATGCAGCCATCTTATCATCAATTAAAAACTCTCCAAGTTTCCAATACTCTCCAGATCCTAGCAGAAATAAACTTAGAGTCATCAGTGAAACTGTTCCATATGTTTTGAAACATGAAAGAATCTTATCAAGACAACAGAAACTTCAAGAATTAGAAGAGAAATCCGCTAGAGAATTAGCTTTAAGAGCTGCTGCTCTAGAGAAGAAAGCTGCAGAATTGAAGAGAAGGGAAAAATTATTAAAGACAGACTCAATCATCAGCTTAAAAAAGGAAGAAACTTTAACAGATTTATCTTCTATCGTAAAGAATGAAGATTGAAGATTGAGGATTAAAATCAAATTAGACAATATATAGTATGTATTACCAACTACTACTTATAAAATGAAACGTGATCATGATGAATTTTAACCCTTGTAAGGTATTATAATTTAAACATTGGTCTGTATGTTAAATATAACAGCAGGATAGTCAGATACTTCTGGTGTTACCAAACTTTCGATCCCAAAGCTTTTCAATACACCTCTTATTATCCCATTTGGAATCCATAGATAACTCTTTGATTTATTAATTGTGTCCTCAAGATCCAATTGAGAACTTGTTCTCTTGAAAGGTTTAAAATGATTATCAATAAGCACAAAAGTACCTCTATGATTGGTTCTTAAATTATCCATCTGTTTGCCATATAAGATCTTCCAAACATCACGACAGATGAACTTCATTATATTTAACAATTCTAAATTCTTCAAGATTTCATTAGAAGGGTTGTTAAACATCATCAATTCGCTTAATCTCAACCCTATACTGTAACCATAATTGTCAATCTTGTAATTAACCTCCTCACTATTCAGTAGATCACTATCAAATATCTTCACATCACCTGTATCAATGTCCCTTATCAATAATTGAGTAACTTTTGACTCTAGTTCGTCCTTAGTTGTCTTATTGTTCAGTTCTTCAGTTGTACGTAGAGCAAGAGGTACAATCTCGTTTATAAGGAGATCAAGACAAGTAGAATTGACTTGTGGTGGTTCTCGTGGGGTTTCAACAGAGCTCATTGTAGTTGGATAAATTTAGTGCCATTCACAGGTGAAATTCTCAATAGATTCGTTTGGTTAGTTGATTGATGATTAAGTTCTTCATTAATAGAGAAACATCCGGACACCACATTATAATTGGAACTACATTTGGGTATAAAACCGAGTATATAAAGAGTATAAAGATATAAATGTATTAGTAATCCATTCTTTCATTTCCATCTGTGTTCTTCCTGATCACCTTCCCACTTTCTTTCGTTGTAACCCAGTACTTCTTTCACTTTCAACACGGTTGCGGCGTCACCTGTGTTTTTACCCAAGTTATCACTGATCTTAATAGCTGGGTTACCATTGGCTTCAAATAGTTTGATAACAATGTTTAATGGCTCTGATTTCTCAGCAGTGGATAATGTCTTGAAGTCATTGGTCAAGTTAGTACCAATACCAAAGATAGACTTTAAACCAACTTCATCAGCTTTCTTCTTGTATTGTATGGACTTTGCAACATCCAATGAATCGGAGAAACAAATAACTTTACTAAACTTCTCATAGCCTAGGCTTTCATAATGTTTAGCAATCTTTTCAGCATATAACAATGGATCTCCAGAATCTTGTCTGACCCCGGTATAATAATCAGTGTATGGCTTCACAAAGACTTTTAAGAAATCATCAGTACCAAAAGTATCAGTCAAAGCTAAACCGGCATGTTCAGGACCAAATGTATTGACCCAGTAGTCAATGGCTTGATGATTGGCATTCTTATAGTCTTGAGTAATAGCAGCGATACCCATGAACCATTCGTGGGCAATGGTACCAACTGGTCTCAAGTTGTGTTCTTTGGCTAATAAAACATTGGAAGTACCGATGAACAACTTCTTATCACTTTCATCCTTTAAAGTCTTCACATAGTCCACCATGGCTTGTATTATAATCTCTTGCACCTCGAATGATCTTCTTCTTCTGGTTCCGAATTCTGAGAAGGGGACTTTTGCATCTATTAGACCCTTAGCCTTTGTTTGGGCATTTTCAATTTGACCATCTAGATTCCAGTCCTTATCAACAAATTTGAAATAGGCTTCTGAAACTAAGGCTAACAATGGGATTTCATAAAGAATAGTATCTTGCCATAACCCATAAACTTTTAAGTCTAGCTTCCCTTCATCATCAATTGTGATTTTGACTTGTTCATTTGGATTTAGTTTATAATCTTTTAAATAGTCCAAATAAGTTTGTGGAAGGTAGTTGACCTCTTTCTTCAAGTAGGAGATCTCCTCTTTGGTGAACCTTAGCTTACCAAGGAGGGAAATTTGGTCCTTTAACCAATCTAGAGCCTCCTTGTTCAGTTTCTTATCAGGAGTTCTGTTGGTGAAGTTATAAACGACATTGGCATCGGAAAAGTTCTTGTGAACAGCAGCGTGCATAGAAATCTTGTACAGATCTGTATCCAAAAGGGACTTGATCACTGGAGAAGTCATCTTCGATCACAATCACAATTGCAATTGTCTGAATGAAAGGTGTGTCAATGGGTAAGTAAGTACTAATATGGTAACCTTTTTTTAAAATCCCGAAAAATCTTGAGAGCGGCGAAGCACCAACTAAATAACCACTGAAATAACCTCTTGGAAGATGACAAATGACCTCTTTTTTGTCATAAGGATCTGACTTAAAGAGTGCATGGTTACTATGGGTGTGGTGTATATCGTTTGAAGTCGGGAATGGGAAATATGTAGTAATTGAGTGACCATAAATATATAAAGTGAGTCAGACTTTATTGGTCATACATCTATATCATGATCTACAGAGCAAATATTACACCCATATAAGTAAATGCAATTTTATTTTATATTGACCTCATACCATGACACCTTTCTATACGACGTACCTTAATTAATTAATGACTTGCATAACACGTTCAAACATGGTCTCTAATTTGATACTATCAATGTTCTCAAACAGACTACTGAAAGAATTGACATCCAGACCCTTGTTGTAACCGGAAATCTCATCAGTATTGTCAATTTCCTCGGTCTGTTTGTAGATCTCACTTGAAGCTTGGGCGTTTTGTAGTAAAATACTCATTTCTTGGGCATAGTCCACAGTAGTAACTTCTGAGTCAACTTTAATCTTTGAACCTGAGATAATACCAATTCTTGAAGTGATATCAATAAACACGAAATCATTATGGAAGTTCCAGTTTATGGCACAGATGTATTCATTATGGTCAGCTGAGAAGATTGGACTCTTGGAGTATGGGGTGAATACAAAGACCTTCGATTGTAATTTCTTTAATTCTTGATTGTAGTAATTGGAGACAACAGCAATCACATTTCTGTTGTGGTCGATTGAAATCAAATTCTCACCTTTCTTTGGTGGATTAACTTTCAGGACCAAATCATTTTCTTCCATTGTTAGTAAGTTGATGGATTTCAGCACTGTCTTGGAGAATACTATCAAATTATTATCAACAATATCCAGATATTTTATTCTTGAGCCAGTGATGTTCGCTAGCACCGAAGTTTCTTCTGTTTCTATCTCTTCAAATGTTTTAGTATCAATCGGGATAATGCTGCTATCAAACCCTAGGAATATCAAACTAGAATCTTCAGACCACTTCAAACTTATAGAGCTGGAGAAGATACCAGTGGATGGTTTTAATTTTCTTAGTGACCAAGATAGATTATTCTCGTCATTATCAACTGGTCTCCATAGTCTAACACCGCCGTTGTTATCAGCTGTTAAAAAGGCGATACCGTTTTGAAATGTTGGCGGAGCGGCGATCAGTGATAAAACAGGTATATGCAGGCCATGTGGGTTAATGATTTTGGTTATTAGTTCCCATGACGTTTGCACAACAGCTGGTTTGGAATTATGTGCGTGTTGTCTGGTTTGTAGTTCAACTGATTTCCATATTTTCAAGACATAAGTCAAATCGTTTTTAGACATCAAGTTATCAATTTCACCGTGTTGATGTTCTTCAACAGTAGCTAACCATTTACCATCAGATGTGAAGGCAAAATCACTGACAACTGGGTCTAGCAACTTGGTTTCTGATTTCACCTTACCAGTTTGTAATGTATCTGTAATCCTTTGAACAAAAAGCTGTTCACTTTTGAAGGAATCAAACACTTGTAAAGTTGTGCCATTGAGAAAGTATGCTTGTTTCGTAATTGGATGAATTCTGAAAACACTGGTGAAATCGTATTTGATCTTGGTAACATCAACATCTAAGTTTTTTTGGAATGTTTTATGAAGTTTATCGATGTTTAATAGATCTGATTTGAAGCTTTGTCTGGGACCAGCGACTGATAATCTGGATTGTAAGTCAATAGCTGATAAGACCAAGATTTCAAAGTTCAATTGGTTATCTAGTTTTAGGGCCAATGTGTAATATTCGTCGTTTGAGCTGCCAATATAGTGAATTTCACCGTTTAGTCTAGGCAAGAATTGTTGTTTTTCAGTATTTAATTGCCAAAAGACAAGGACCTTTTCTGAACCACCAGATAATAAGTAATTACCATCTTGTGAGAATGATAATGATTTGACATGATCAATATGCCATTTTAGAACACGTGAAGCATTGTTGTAGAACAAATGAATGACACCATGAGAAGTACCAGCAGCAATAGTTGAATCGTTGGAGATTGCCATTGAAGTGATGAGGGTCTTGTATGGAAATGGAGTTTTGTGTTTTATGCCCGAGAAGGACTCAACAGCAGTGATGAGTTTTCCTTTTTTTTCCTGACTTAAGAATGCAATTCTCTTTGAGTCTTTAGAAATGGAGAATAAGATAACGTTTCTAACTGATGTGATTTTGTCTGATGTGATTTCCTCATCTTCTTTGATAGTGTATTTTATGATTGATTTAGTGTGTGGTCTGGTAGATGGCTTACCAGTGATGGTAATGAAGTGATCTTTGTCAAAACTGACAACTTTCAGTAGTGAATCGTCCTTGTTTGGGAGTGATACAGAGAATCTCTTCAAGACTGGATTAGCTAATTGTTCTTTCCAGTTTATTATTAGGACTTCACCATCATTTAAGAACGCCCAGACCAAATTGTCATTTTCAGTGTCATTCTTCAGATCGACGAGCTTTTCAAAGTTGATACCGTTGACATCATTGAACTTTATAGATTTAATACATTGTCTAGTGGTGATGAAGTAGACTCTTAGTTGATTGTTAAACGGAACAAGAAAATGGCGCCCGTCCAGAGCAAAAATGGAACCAAATGTGAGAGGCTTACCACCACCGACAACTGACAGCTTGTATTCCTCAGACATTGCTCAATTTGGCTGTGAAATTTACAAACACAGACACAATTTAGTGAAGCTCATCGCATTTAAATTTTTTCTATACCATTAAAATTTTTTTGTCCCAATTGGTAACTCGCGGATATGTTAGAAGGTTACCCTGCATCAAAAGAAAAAGAATTAAAATTTTCAAGATTTAGCGTGCAAACAACACATTAAAAGAACATTAACAGTAACAGATCAAAAGACATAATGATTGTTCCAGTTCGTTGTTTCTCTTGTGGTAAAGTATGTGAATTTAATAATTTTAATGGGGAGAAATTTTCTATCTGCTGGTTTATGGGAACTTTTGTTTTGAGGTCCCTGCGGCCATGGATTAGGACATTCGATGCTCATCATCAACTTTTAATCAGATTACTAACATTGGCATAAAGGTTGTTGGTGACAAATGGGAAAGTTACCTTTCTTACTTAGAAGAAGATATCAGTGAAGGTGAGGCTCTTGATAAATTAAAACTGAAGAGATATTGTTGCAGAAGAATGATCTTGACCCATGTCGATTTGATCGAAAAGTTCCTGCGTTACAACCCATTAGAAAAGAAGGAACAAGTCGTCGAGTAAAACGGTTCTAGTCGTTCAAAAATTGTATTATAAAGATTAGCGTTTGGCAAGAGGGATTATGAGAGGGTGAGGAAGGTGTCACAGAAAAGATTAATTTTACGAGTTATGGGATTCATCAATATATCGATATACTCCATTAAAAAAGAAAAGGAGATGTGTGCTTGGGTAATGAAAACCCAACTCAACAAATTTGTATATTATTTCATAAACAACATGTTTTTGAGTTTATAGAACCTTCATCACCGTAGAAATCAGCTTACATTCGTACTGATTGAATATCATCTTTATCTAACGCCATCGCACAAACATCCGTACACCATTATATCCCTAACAAAAATAATAATATGGCAAATCGTAAGACAACAATGAAATGAATCTTTTAAGTAGCGCATTTCTTACACAGCGCTATGATGAGACCCATGTTGGGAGTATCTACTGTGGTTAAGCCTACCTATGGTCGAAACTCTTATGCGGTGCCCCACGTGCTCAAACAGAGTTTCTCAATGTTGAACAGGAGAAGCATATCCAATTCCTCATTGCTGCTCATGACTGGATCCAAGTTGATCACCAAGCCTCCAGCTACACAACTGAGATCAAGATCCTTCTCTTTGGGTGCATTTGCTAAAGTTGGCGGTAAGATGGTGAAGGGACCTGCTTATTTAGGTGGTGGTCTGGCTGCTGCAGGGAGTTATATTGCCTACAAGGTGGAAGAAGCATCTAACTACACTAGCGACAAGCTACAGCAGCTGAAAGATCTAGGTGAAGGTGTGTTTGACAAAACTTCACAATTTCTAAACGGCCTAGAGTTTGGTAAAGGGTCTGAGTCTTCGGAAGGCGGGAACAACAATGGCGGTGATAGCAACAATGGCAACGGTACTGCTGTTGGTACTGCAGCAGCAGTCGCTGCGTCCACTCAAGACGATGACGAAGAAGAAAAAGAAGAGCTTATTGAACAAGAAGATGATGATGAACCAGAAGATGATGATACTGATGATCAAATGCTAAGTTTGACCAGACAAATGATTGAAATCAGAGCACTACTGCAAGAAATCGACAGATCATCTGACAATTTGAAGTTACCATCCATCGTGGTTATCGGTTCGCAATCCTCTGGTAAATCTTCTGTCTTAGAATCCGTCGTCGGCCACGAATTTCTTCCAAAGGGTTCCAATATGGTGACCAGAAGACCTATCGAACTAACATTGGTCAATACCCCAAGTGCTGCTGCCGAGACTGCTGACTTCCCAGCTTTGAAAATGTACAACTTGACAGACTTTTCAGAAGTCCAAAAGATCCTGTTCGACTTGAACATGGCGGTTCCAGAAACCGATGCTATTTCTAGTGACCCCATCCAGCTAACAATCAGATCACCATCAATTCCAGATCTTTCTTTGGTTGATTTACCAGGTTACATACAAATTGAGGCTGCTGATCAGCCACCAGTGTTGAAGCAGAAGATCCGTGAACTTTGTGACAAGTATTTGGAGAGTCCAAATGTCATCTTAGCCATTTCATCTGCCGATGTTGATTTAGCAAACAGCGCAGCTTTGAGAGCTAGTAAAATGGCAGATCCAAGAGGTGAAAGAACCATTGGTGTTATTACCAAATTAGATTTGGTTGAACCTGAGGTTGCTAGAAGTATCCTATTAAACAAGAAATATCCTTTGAAGATGGGATATGTTGGTGTTATCACCAAGGCTCCTTCCAAATCATTATTCAGAAAAAATGTTGGCCACGATGCCTTCATTGCTCAACAAAACTTCGAATATCAGTACTTGAAGGGTCACAAGGCTGAATTTCAAAATTGTAATGTCTCCACAAGAATCTTGAAGAAAAAATTGATCAAAGTTTTGGAAAGAACAATGTCCATGTCACTTGCTCCAACTGCTAAATTGGTCCAAGAAGAACTGGATGAAACCTCATACAAATTCAAGGTTGAATTCAATGATCGTCATCTAACACCAAAGACTTACCTAGCTGAGAATGTTGATGCCTTGAAGCTAGCAGTTAAAGAGTTGAACGAACATTTCGGGAGAACTGAATTGAAGTCAATCTTGAGAAATGAACTAGATCAACAAGTTCTTGATCTATTGGCTTCAAGGTACTGGAACAAACTTGATCCAAAGGATATAACATCTAAACAACTGATTCAAAACTTGGAAGAACTGAACGATTTGAAGAGAGAAGATCCATACTGGGCGAAGAAGTTAGAACTAACCACATCGTCATTGACCAAGTTAGGGGTTGGTAGGCTATCAACATCACTGATCACGAATGCCATTGTTGCTGAAGTTGAAAACATCACCGATCGTACACAGTTGAAGAATCACCCAATGGCTAAAGAGGCTGTCAAAGAGGCTGCTCAGAATGTTTTGAGCTCAAGATACTTCAGCACTGCTGATCAAGTTGAAAACTGTATCAAGCCGTATAAGTATGAGATTGATGTTGAAGATCGTGAATGGACCATTTCAAGAGAGCATTCAATACATTTGCTAAGAGAAGAGTTGAACCAAGTGAATGATTCCTACAACCAATTGAAGGCCTCCATTGGTGGTCGCAAATTGGGCCAAGTGATGAAATACTTGGAAGAAGGTGGCAAGAACAATGAAGAGACTATAGGGTTTTCACACGTGTTACTGAATAGAGGTCGTGAAGCGCTGTTTTTGAAAGATCGTTCTATCATACTTAACTTGAGACTGAAAGCCTTGAAATCAAACCCATGTAAAGTGAAAGAGAACAAGTTCAAATGCCCCGAAGTCTTTTTAAATGTTGTTAATGAGAAATTAACAACCACAGCGGTTCTATTCTTGAATGTTGAACTATTGACCGATTTTTTCTACAAATTTCCAAGAGAACTTGACAATAGATTGAATCTTAACCTGACTGAGGAACAAGTTGAAGAATTTGCCAAAGAGGATCCAAAGATCAAGAGACATATTGAATTACAACAGCGCAAAGAGTTGTTAGAACTAGTGTTAAGTAAGATTGATGGTATCTTGGCCTTCCAGAGAAACAAGGCTGCCTTGAGTTCTAATAGAGACGAGGAGAGAAATAATGTTTTTGGCGGTGGAAAATGGCGTTAGGTTTTAACTTTCTTTTTTGTATAGCAAGATAACTACTTGATTTGATTTTATGAATATAGTGAACTTTACGAATGTACGTGATGTAGTTGAATGATTTGTAAATAAATATGATCTTGATAAATAGCTGTATCCCAAGCCGATTCAATTGTGACGCCTAGGCTTTCAAGTAGTAGAAGTAGTCAAGGTACTTGTCAAACTTTTTGACGATAAAGGCTGGGACAGAATTGATATAGTCAATCTTACTGACGGTGTATAAGCTCCAAATACCTACCAAACTCAAGATATTGATGGTCATTGCACCAGTTTTTCTGATTTTCATGTTCTTGACATTGTTCCATTTCAGTAGACCGTAGATACCGTGATAGGTACTCAGAACCACCAGCAGTGGGTAGACTATCCAGTTCTTAATCGGATTCCAGATTGAGCCAGTGTTGCTCAACAGATATGCAATAAATTCAAAGTTAATATAACTACTATCACCTTCAATTATAAGTGGTACAATTCTAGTTTGTAAAGCGTGATAACTCACGAGCGGAATCAGTAGGTACCCCGACATCTGAAGTGGCGATAGACCGAATTTTCTAAAGATGTAACTCTTTTTAGGACCTAAACCAACCATGTTTGTTACACCACCTGCAAGGCCGACTTCTTTATCATCATTGACTGTGACTTCACCGGATGTGTCCTTGACGATAGCCCTCTGATCCAATGATAGTTCCTTTCTCTTTCTCTTTAATGCATTATCGTGGCCCTTTGAACCACCGTACCTTATCCTATGCTGTAGGTTACGTATTATTCTAAGTGTGATTCCAGCAATGACATGGGTTGACAAAGAACCCCATACTAATATACTCTCTAGGCCCTCAGCCTGGTAAACAGCCCTGGACATAGACAGCACCTCATCAGCGACCGAAGTGGAGATAACTGGTGCAATTAGGACATTGACACCATGAAGGCCAGCAAAGATGGAAAAAGTGTAGGAAGAGTACTTCTGGACATTATACATGGCAGAAGCTAGTGTCGATAACCGTTTGTAATTGACACCAAAAGCATCCATTTCAGGGGGAATTTCTTCAGGAGCATCTTCAATCTCTATTGGAGTCGGTTCCACCGCATTGAGTTCAGACTTTTTGCCCATACTGTGTTGCTATTAGATCTCTTTCTCTTCAATCCAATGATAACCTTGGGATTTCTAAGGACGATGAGCTTGGGCCCCATCAGGAATTTACGCGAACTCGTTCTACAAACTGAAACATAAAAATCAAAACCGCGTCTGAATAAACTCTTTTTAGTACAAAAGCTCGATTCAACTACGGTCAAAGATCCACACATCAAAGGCGGTTCCATAGAGAAATGAGCCTTGAATCAGATGTTGAGACAGAGAAGAATGTTTCTGGTGAGAGTACTGTTGAGGAATCCCCACAGGAAAGATCCAAGAAGAGGAGACAAACACCGAAGCCTAAACGGGCTACATCATCAGTCAAGGCGCAGGATAATGACTCAATAATAGATCCAAGAATAGGCAAACTTCCGCCTAAGGCCACAAACCAGTATAATGAGAACAGTGAAGAAGTGTTCTGTATTTGTCGGCGTACAGATAATGGTGATCTAATGGTTGCATGTGATGGTTGTGATGAATGGTATCACTTCAAGTGCATGAAGATTGACAAAAGATATGAACCACTTACAGCCAATTACTTCTGCCCTTATTGTCAACACGAAGGTAAAGGCAAGACACTGTGGAAGAGGAAATGTCGTGTTGAAAATTGTTTCAAGCCAATATCTGGTAATGACTCCAAATACTGTTCTAAAGAACATGGTATTCAATATTTAAAATCAATCGTCTATAACAAACTCCCAACTCAAGACCAAGCAAATGCCTTAGACAAAGATAAACTAGTGCAGGTTTTGAATCACTGCAAAGACTTACCATCGTTCAAGTCCCTGGGAAGTCGCATACCCGAGCCACCAATACAATTTAACGAAGACCCAAACATCCAAAAGATCGAACAGATTATCAACACTCTCAAGTCAAAGAGAGACATAGAAATCAATAAGAAGAGACTTCTGATCAAGACAAGAGAGAACATCAAGAAACTCAATGAAGAACTTACGAATGATTTGACTGCCGAGGTTGAATCCACAAACAAGAAGAAAGCCAAAGTGAAGAAAGTTGATCTTTGTGGTTACGATTACATCTTTAGAGACGAAGTGACTCATACTGACGGGAACGACCTGATAACTAATGACACTGCTGCATTGGTGACAAAGTTTAAAGAGCGAAAAGAAACTGAAGAACAAGCTATTGATGTCAAAATCTGTTTGCTAGAAAAGAGAAAGTGTTTCAAGCATAACGGTTGGCAATCCATGATTAATGACGAGATAGACATGAATATTGACAAGATCGACATAGAGATAGACTTCTTGAAGAAGAATAAAGACAAGTTGATCAAAACCATGACAATTGATTATTTTGAAGCATGATGAAATTGCACCAAGAGAAGATTTTTGTTGTATTCTACATTTGACTTTTCATTTCAATAAACGTAATAATACATAGAGAAACATCGCTGAAGGTCAATATTATTCCTCCTTTTTCTCTTCTTTGTCATCTTCCTTTTCCTTGCTTTCTTTTTCCATATGATTAGCGTCCTCAGCCTCAACGTTTTCGTCCTCCTCTTCTTCCTCAACTGGTAGGTGTGGTTTCCAGATCTCAACAAGACCATCTTCAGCAGCGCTAACAATAGTGTTTATCGTGCCTGGGATCCAGTTGAATTCTGTGATCTTAGCAGTATGACCACCATGCACAAAGGTCAGAGTTGGATCTTCCGCATCATTCTTAATCAATTCTTCAGGGTCAAACTCCTCATCTAGTTTATCAAGATCCCAAATATGGATTCTTCTGTCATTTGAAGAAGATCCAAGCAAGTTAGGGCTAGTTGGGTTGAATTTAAGTTGTGTAATAGCATTGCTATGGCCGTATAATTGCCTCAAAGGGGCCTCTGTGTATCTAAGATCCCACAAGTTTATTAGATTGTCAGCAGAACCTGTAACAAACGCGCTCAAAGTTGGATGGAACTCAATAGCATTGATAACATCCTTATGAGCATCTGCAATTTTAATAAGAGGTTCATGACCATCACTTCTAGTGTCTATCAATTGGACAGATCTGTCATCACTGACAGAACCGAACAGGGTTGGAATTTGATGATTCCATGAGAAGTCATTGATGATTGAATTATGATTTTCAAACACTCTGAGAGGATGAGCTGTGTATGTGCTGATATCCCATAGAGCAATCTTGAAGTCTTCACCACCAGTTAACAATCTATCATTGTTGATCCCCCATTCTAGCCCAAACCCATCCTTTTTATGGAACTTCAGTGTACTTAATGACTCCTCATTGTTGAAGTCCCAGAGTTTAATATCACCATTCTTTGCAAAGGTGGCAATCTTGTTGTTGAACTTGTTGTATCTGACCTTGTTCACTTCACCAGGATGTTTCCATTGTTGTTTGATGCTGAATTTAGGGAATTGTGATGCACCAGTTTGAATTGGGATAGATGTTTTCACATTTGGAGATAACGTAGATGGCAATTTAACCGAAGCAAGTTCTAAATAATTCTCAGCATCGGCCTTATTGTCATAGGTCCCAATGAAAAATTTGGCTTCAATTTCATTACCGTCACTGGATATCTCGAAGTTAGGTAGTGGCTCCACAGTTAGTGATGAGGTTTCTTGGGCATAAGTTTGAATGGTGTCATAGAGGAAAGGGACTGTCTTTTTCCAAATTTTGAACTCTTCATTGATTAGCTTTTCGTGTTCAATGTATTGGACAGTAAGAGCATCAGCCTTAGGAGCACTTCGTGTAGCAGTAGCCATCTTCAGCACAAGTTTTGGTACTCAAAAAAGAATGTGAGATCATTTATATAAAGCCTTTGAAGTTTGACACTTTTTCTGATTTTTAATGAATAATATCCAAACATCCAAACACCAACGCGGGATTTTTAATTGATCCAAATTCAAAAAAAAAGATTCCGATACGGGGAGTCGAACCCCGGTCTGCTCGGTGAAAGCGAACCGTGCTAGCCGTTACACTATATCGGATATTTCATATTTGTAGAAAGGAGGTGTTTACTAGACTATATAGGATCACGTGACTATAGACCATCGCTGCGTAACCAACATCTGTCTCTGTCACTCTGAGAAAAAAAATAGATAATGACAATAGAAGAGAGTGACTATTACAAGTCATTGAAATTGCGAGTTCTGTCATAGAATGAGTCTGGATTTGCTGTCATTGACCAATGTCCTTGAACAGGCCAATGGCTCGGAAAGAGGCCTCGAACAGAAACTTGCAGAGAACAAGTTAAAAGAATGGGAAACACAGCCAGGCTATCATTACTTACTACAGGTGGGTATATCACAATCTCCTTCATTGTGCTTAGAAGACTAACAATTTCCTTAGACTGTATATAACGACCTTTCACTGCCGCTACAGACAAGATGGCTTGCTGTTATCAATTTCAAGAATGGTATCGACAAGTACTGGAGATCCTCAAGAAAGAAGTAAGTGAAGAGATACTCCATCACCACATCATATACTAACAGTTACTAAGCGCATTGTCACCTGAGGAGAAGAATCGTATCAAATCTAGACTTTTTGAGCTGATAGATGAACCAAACAGACAATTGTCTATTCAAAATGCTCATGCTATTTCTAGAATCTGTCGCTTTGACTTCCCACAAGAATGGCCAAATCTATTCGACCAATTAGAAGTTCTTTTACAAGACTCCATCAAAGAAGAGAATAACATCAAGATCCATAACTTACTCCTGATATTGAACCAGATTCTTAAGTATCTGTCAATGGCCAAGATTGGCAGAACGAGACCGGCTTTACAAAGTAAAGTTCCAATCATCACACCATTGTTGATTAAGATTTATACCACCTTCTTTAATGAATGGGCTGAATCACTTGATTTTGCTGGCGCTGAAGTTGGTTACATTGCGTTAAAATGTTTGAAAAGAATAATCATTGATGTGCTAGATTGTCCTCATCAAACTCAAGAGATCGTTGAACTTTTATCAGTTTCTATTAAGCATTTCCAGGCTTTAGTCCAAAACTATGATAAGTATGCTCCATCTGAAGTACTGGAGAAATATATCAAACGTTATGCAAAGATTTACCATTTGCTAGCAAAGACAAATCCAACCAACTTAATTCTACTTCCAAGCTCAAGGGAAATCCTTTTCACTTTACTGAATATTCTACAAGACAAGGCTTCCACTATCTATAACAATGACGATTCAGATGATTTGTGGGAATTCATTGCCATAAAAACTCTTCTTATATTCAAATCATTAATAAACTTCTTGTTCAAGAGAGGTGCTGTTTTGACGTTGAAGTCTAAATCAAGTAAAGCTGAAGTGGGAAATGCTATAAAGTTGTTGACAACACAGTTCTTCTCTGAAGACTTAATCAAGTCATTGACGGATCTACTGATCAACTATTACATCAAGCTAAGACCTGTGGATCTAGAATCATGGGTAAATGAACCAGAAGAATGGGCTAATGATGAAGTGAACCAGAACTATGAGTACCAAATTAGACAATGTGCCGAAAACTTCTTCCAAGATTTGATCAATAATTTTAAAGACTTATTGGTGCCATACATTTTGAACAAAGTCCAAAACGAGTTTGCCAATTATAATGAGGCCTCAACCCAGAACATCTTAATCAAGGACTCAATCTTCTCCATTTTCCAACTGAGCGCTAATTCCATCTATGAAATTATCGATTTCAACAATTTGTTCGAGACAGTATTCCTCTCTGAAGCATTGAAGAATGATCTGGTTCAGAACAAACTGATCAAGAGACGTGTTTGTCTATTAATCAACGAATGGACCAGTTTGAACATCATTACCAGTCAAAACATCCAAAAGATTTATTCTTTATTACTTAATCTGTTGGATCCATCTAACCCAGTCAATGACAAAGTTGTTAATCTGACTGCCATACAAGCGTTGAAGTCAATGATCAACGAGTGGGAATTCAAAAAGGAGGATTTCAAACCATACATCAAAGAGTTCACTGGTCATCTCCTTAGATTGGTTAACTCAATGGAACTAACAGAGTCAAAGCTTTTCCTGTTAAACACCATTGCTGATTTGGTTAGTAAGACCAACCCCTTGATATCCGTTGATGAACTAGATCAATTGCTAACTGTTGTTCCTAAGTTCTGGGACGAATCAAATAACTCTAACGAAATGATTTTGAAGAACAGTTTGCTAAGAATCTTGAAGAACCTAATCATTTCATTGAACGAGAATTCAGCATCTACATGGAGCATTGCATTACCTTTGGTCAGGGTTTGCTGCTCACCTCTATCTGAACATCATTCTTTACTGTCTGAGGATGGGTACGAACTATGGCTTGCTATCCTACAATTCTTCCCAATTAATCAATCCATTGACTTCAACCATTCTTTGATTCAAGATATCAACGACTTCTATGTGGACGCTTTACTGAACCAGACTGAGATTCTACCAATGATTCTAGAGATATTCAGAAGCTATGTAATTCTGATACCAGAGTTGGTGGTCAATGAAGGCACTAAGGAGTTCATTATTCGTCTTTTCAAGATCTTGGCTGACTACTTACCAAAGATGAGGGATGATATCTTAGATGTAACCTTGTCCATCTTGGAGATCATCATATTACAGAATTACAACGATGATGTCAGTTATTCAAAGCTCTTATCACTATTGGTTGAATCGCAGTTACTTCAAAGAATCATTGAAAATATCATTGACGATTCTCAATCTCCACTGACGGTTGCGAAGCTACTATTAATTGTCGCTCGTCTTTCATCCTATGAACCGTCCAAGATTTTGAAGGTCTTTGAGTTCATGTATCCTAACGATTCTGAGAGCTCTGTTGTTCTCACAAAGTTCATGAATATTTGGTATGCTAGAATGGAGTACAATGTTGGTAATCCAAGAAACAGAAAGATTCATGTATTTGGTCTAACTTCATTGTTGAAAACAGGTCACGAGGCTTTTTTCAATGACTTGACTATCTTGGTTACGCTTTGGATCAGTGCTATGGAAGAGATCAATGAGACAGGAGACGGTGATTGCGAGAAGTATCATTCGAATTACCTTTATGAATTCCATTACAACGATGACCTATCTCTGCAAGAGAATGGTGAATATCGCAGGTTTCAACAACTGTTCAAATCCAAAGATCCAGTTCACACCACCAACTTAAAAAGCTACATCACTGGAACGCTGGCGATTGTTAAGAACTTCATTGGTGAAAATAACTACAATGCCATGATGTCCAAAGTTGACTCTAACGTAATTGAGAACTTTGAGTACTTCTTAAACCATATCAACAATCCTACTACGAGTTGAATAATTTTCGACAATCATTGGAATTCATAATATAATAAATAGTGCCGTCACAAATAGGAGGGATGTAGTAGATAGATCACTGTGGTAATCTATAACTCTCAAATTGGATTGGATTTAACAAACAAAAGAAGCGAAATGAATTAACATAACCAAAGAAAGACGTAAAAGTGGATATCTCAAGTGTTAAATGCCATATAGTATATAAAAATGAAAATAATATGCGGGGTGCTCTTTTCTGTGAATGAGCTCAGGAAAGGATGATGCTAAAGTGCGGGTTGGAGAATCAGCAAAATGAGGTGGACGTTAAATCTCATGAAACGGTCAATTGGGAGAAATATTGAAGAACAACTTCGTAACATAGAATAAATTGATTCAAACTTTGAACCATGGAGATTCTCTGCTTACGCAGTTGTTGGACTGTGAAGTACACCAAATCTTCTTCAGTTTTCCAAATGTCTAAAGTCTTGAAAGGTTTGTCTTCCCTATTCTCCAACTTCTTAATGTAAGCCTCTAAGATCACATCGATGGCAATGAATGTACCTGTTCTACCACAGCCAGCGGAACAGTGGACCAAGAGCGGTGAATCTTCACGCTTGATGAAAGTGTTTTTAATGTGAATCAGTTTTAATAGGTTGTCATATTCGACAACACCAAGATCTGGCCAATCGGTGTAATGCAGTTGATGAACGATTCTCTTATGGCCCTTACGGGTCAATTCAATCTTTCTGACGGTTAAACCTGGTATACCGCCATAACTAGGGATTTCTTCCAGTGTTTGAACAACAGAAGAGTTTTCCCAATAAACATCGGATTTCTTTACGCCAAGTTCGCTAAGGTTGGTCAATGAAACAATGACTTCAATCTGGTTATGCCACACCACTTTCCAGAAATCATCAATAGTGGATGGTAATGGAGCCTGAGTAGCAATATAGTGTGATTTTTCATTAAATTGAGGGACGTGTATGAAGTTGGCATTGAAATAATCATCGTCACCAGATCTCTTGGAACAACCAGAGACTGAAGAGTTCGGTGAACGCTTCGGTGGAGCACCCTCTGGAGTGACAGTTAAATTCTGAGGTGGGAAATAAAAGCTTTGGACCTTAGATGGACTTGCAGCTGAACTCATTGGAGACAAGTTTAGCTTGACTCTAGAATGTTCATAAGGCAAAATATTTGGATATCTGTTCTTGAACCCATTCTCAGGACCAAATAGGTTGTAACCAGCAGGTGAATTTGGCGAGTTGTTGGAGCGACCAGAAACAGACAATTTTCTCTGAACTGAGGCACTGATTCTTTGGTTTTCACAGCTCTCAATTTTGATAAAGTTGGAGACAATCCTTTGAATGCATGATTTGTCTGTGTATGATTGAATCCAGATAGGCAAGTCTTGGTAATTTTGGAAAACAGGGATATTAATTTGAGCGTCCTTGACGATGTCTGGTGGTATGTATTGATTGCTCTTCATTGCCATCAAGAATTGTGAACAAGGATCAGCCGAAGGTAGTAAGAATTCAGAAAATGTAGTCTGATCTGGCGATTTGGATGCTTTAAACTTCTTGATATCAACGAATTGAGCCTCGTGGTCTTTGTCTTTGGTGAATAATTGGAAGCCTTCATTCACGTAGTAAATTTCAATCTTCTTGTTGATATCAACCGCTCTGTCTTTAAATTTCTTGACAATTTGATAAAGTTGTAGCGAGCAATGATCAGCTTCTGAGTTTGCATCGTAAAATATCAGTCTTAAAGGCACAAAGCTCTCTAGTTTGGCGTCTAGCTCTTCTTGTTGAGATGAAATCATCGTCTTGGAAATGTTAGAGAAATTGAACGAGCTTCTCTTCAGTAGTGTAGATGGAACACATATACTCAATGCGTGCTTGACTCTAGAAGTGTTGTACTGGTTGAAAGGTCTCAAATCAATAATGACATGTTCGTATTCCCCATTAGCATCATCATGAGAAGTTAAACGGATATATTCATCAATGGACTTGATAGGTTTGATATCCGGTGTAAGTTTGCAGTTGAGCTTATTGGACGAACCAATTTGGTTAGGCAGGTTCTGGTTGCGTTTCCGATTATCTATCTGAGGCGAACTTAGCGTTATTGTCAGATCGGGAAGGACAGGAAGTGGCTTCTGAGAGGTGTTGATCTTGCTGAGATGGGGAGGCAATTTGAGTAGAGGATCCAACGTGATACTCTTCACATTTGAGCTGTTGATCCCCTGGGTAAAAAAAGGGAAGGAACCTGTAGGGGTGGAGTTAGAGGCAGGGGCTTGTGTCTGGTCTTCTTTGAAAGTTGGACAAGCTGAATTGTGGAAGGGCGGTGAGCGGGTGCCGGACCTGTTGGACGAGGCGGCCTCAAAGTTGAAGTAGCCGACGTTGGAGTCCTGGGAGGAGCTCTGACTTTGACTGTTAGTCCTAGGGAAATAGCTCGTAGGCGATGGTTCGGTTGACGCCATCCTGTGTAATGAAACTATGGTCACTTTGGGAAGGCAGATACTGAACTATTGGAAACTAGCAGGGCGCTTGAATGTGTAATAGCGGGCGGAAACACACAGTGGAAAGCGCAGTGTTTTTGAAGGATATTTGGTTGGTGGCGATCTTCTTTTTTGTAGGTTTTTATCAATTAAAGAGAAATGGTCTCAACATTTGTTTTTATTAAACGAGCCGATGATGTCAATTTGACACACGGCCTGCAAAAAATGACGTTCTAGAACATGCAAACCATCCTAAAAATAACATTACGTCATAAGAAGAGGAACATTTTTCGATTGTGCTGACATAAGCAGAGTGATATTCAACCGGATTTGGCCGTTTGCCAGCCAGATCCGGCCTCTCTTCGCGAATTTTTGTGTTGTGTTGGTTTTGAGTTTCCATAGTTACATAGATCCAATGGAAAACCAAAACACAAATTTGGGAAATAACCAAAACTTGAGAAACTTGGAATATTGCACTTTAAGGGAGAGCCAGCCCTTTACTTCAGACAAAATCCGTCATTTCTCACTTCTCCACCAAGGTTCCATTCTCTCCACCATCCACCTTAAGCAGCCCATTACACATTCAACATCCTCTTGGAACAGTACAGGACCTTTCATCATCATGACTTCAGAACGAGAGGCATACAATTACGACAGTGACCTCTCTGCGCTCACAAAATTGAGAAGAGAGATCAGGACTTCTAGACACCGCTTGGCCAATGAACTACAGGACGTCACGAATAGCATCCACATGTTGAAGGAAAACACAAACACCATTTCACCGGTCAAAAAGCCATCACCATTGAGAAAAAGTTACATTCCTTCAAGATCCAGCTCATCAAGTCGAGAAATGAAACATAGTCCAACATACTGCAGACGCTATGATATTGATAAGGAACTCTTAGAAAAGTCAAACACCAGATACCTCAATACAGATGATTATGAGAGGGATTCATATCTAAACGATAAGAAGAGAGAGAGATTTTTAAACACACTCAAGTCACCTAACGTTCATAGATCACAATCCCAAGATGCTAGTGTAAGATTTGATAAAGATAAGTACCAGAACTTGGGCTTTAGACCAAGGGGTATACCTGACCTTCGTCCAGAGACAAAGAAGTACGATCTCACACCAAGTGCAAAAAAACCATCCAAATGGGTGCCAAGCCCAAGTAGAAGACAGGAAATATATGAGCATGATCTTCAGTCACCATTTAAGAGCCTGAAGCTAGATGAAAAAAAGAGATATGAAATTGACGAGCTGCTGAATGAGCAAATCTATGAAGAAAAGAGGGATGATTTCTCAGATCTGGTAAATAAGTACAAACTGACTTCAACCAAACTGCCAAACCAGATTTGGAAAGACCAAGGCGATATGGATAATCAATTGCTAGGAGAACTGAGATCATCCAAGTCAAACAACGCTAACTTATCACCTTTCAATGGAAAGTCAACTGATGAGCTGAAGATACAGGACGATCGCCTACTGAGAGAACTTAGATCATATCGATCACAGGTTAGCACGGCCCCAGCTTCTCCAACAAAACATAAGCCTTCTCTTGAATTGGCTTCCCAAAACAAGACATTGTTGGCCCAGGTGGAAGATCTGAAACGATTTGTTGAGTTCTTGGAGGACCAATTTGACAGGCTTTACAAAAAGTCACAGGATTACAAATTTGAGAGACGAGCACTACACAAGAGGAATCAAGAATTACTCTTTATAAATAGTTACTACAAGAGCTTGTTATCCAAATCAGAGGAATTGAAGTTGACTGAGGCAACCGAAACCATAGACTCCACTACCCAGCTCCTTTTGAACTTTGGTTCAAAACCACCAAGCCCAACCTTCAAGAAACTCTCCTCAATCAAGAAATTTAAGGCTGTGTCAAACTTGGTGATAGCCATCGTGAGGCTACGAAAAAGAACGGGATACAGCATGTCCGAATCCATTTTCAACTAAATGTATGAATGTGTGAAAGGGAAGAGGTATAAAGCTAATAAAAGATGTAGTGAAATAATATATAGAGTTGCTGATGCTATAATGAGGCGATTCAGAGACTAGTAAAACTTCAAATGGGACTCAAAAGCTCCACCGGAACCAAGGGAAACTGGTGCTTGGGTTCTGCCTTTAGGAAAAACATCAGCTGTCCAAGTATCTTCACCACCGAAACCCAAAGTCTTTGAACCTTCATCAAAAGTAAAATTACCAGCTTGGATGCTTGGACCACAACTCAAAGTCTTTGACTCATCAACGTTACAGAACCCACCTGAACTCTTTAAAGTGTAGGTTGCCTCGTCATCGTTTTGAATTAATGTATAAGTGGCACAACTACCAGAGACGTACCATTTCCCATTCCTGATCAGACATCCAGGCTGGCCAGTTAATTTCACATATCCTCTGCTAGAGTCACCACCACCGTTACCTGGTTTTCCTGGATTTGGCACTGGTATTGGATTTCCTGGAGCTGGCTTCTTCTTTGGAGGAAATTTGATACCGGATTTTGGACATCTCATTGAGTTCAAAGTGTTGATCTGTTGAAATTCACCATTGACGACTGAACCTTTTAAGTGGTGGAAGTACCAGACTTCTTGGATAGCGCCACTGTAATCACACTTTACATATGGTTCATAACCACCAAAATTTTTCCTTAGAGCATCTAGGATCTCTCCTTGTGAATAGGTGGCGGTGTCACTTGGAACTATACCAGCTTCAGTCAAGAACTTGTATGTTGGCAATTTGGAGTGTAATTCAACAGCTGCTTTGAAGAAGTCATACACATAGACTTGGTGTTTATGGTCCTTTTCATAGCAAGATGGCTTTAAAGTAGTGTAACAAGTACCATGCTTGTTATACTCATGGGCCCATAGGTATTCATCACGACCCTTGTAATCTTTCCAGACTCGCTTCATTTCAGTGTATAAATCATTATCAAAGCTCTTGACAATGGTCTCTGGGTCATGTATCTCTAATCTTTTATCACAGAATTGATCAAAAGAGCCATCACAGTTATCTGGCCATAACCCATGTAAAGTAAATTCATCATCTGGTCCAATGCCTGGGTTGTAGTCCCAGAACTGGGTCAATAGGATAGCGCCACCTGGATACTCAAAGCAGCACAAGTCACCAACGACAGTGACATTGGAGCAACTGAGCGGGGTGTCAACTGGGCAAGAAACTGAACCGTCGTTACCAATGGTGGCATGATGGTTTGTTGTTTGTGTATCAGCCTGGAAGGTACCGAACGTGGAAAGGCCTGCAGCCAAAAAGGTCAAGGCGCTGTTTAAGGCACTAACACCATCAGTAAAGGATGAGTAGCCAATTATCATAGTCTTTCGTTCTACCCTTTGGTTGTTCTTTGTTTGTATTTGTAAATTGTAACGCGTTTAACACGTTTGGGGAGTTGATAAGATTCTGATAATTTTGACACATGTTTTTGGCTTATCAGTGGGGCGCGGGACTAGTCTCGGGACGATCATGAAAACAATACGACTAGTTCTAGTCTCTTAAGCCCTCAGTGAAGGACTACAAAATTCTTTGGCAGCTCAGTTAATTACAGGTAATATGTTATGTTTGAGTGTAGTCTTATTGTGTACTTAATCTATCTTTGTTCGAACTTCAATTTGTCACCAACGGTTTAGGAGCTCTTGAGAGCCAAATTGAAGACTATGGCACCGGAACCACCAGCACTGATTTGTGAGTTTGAAGAACCTGATGGGGTTGAAGCAGCTGAGAACTTTGGACTACCGTTAGCAGTGATTAAACCAGAATCGTAGTTGAACTCAAATCCAACAACGATATCAGAACCACATTTCAAAGCAGTACCTTGGAGACCACAGTTACCTGAACTTGATTTCAAGTAGTAAGAACCTGTGCTCAATTGGGTAAAGGTGAAGGTGTCACAGGAATTCGTAGACCACTCACCACTGGAGGTTAGGCAACCATTTTGAGTGCCTGATAGGGCAACAGTACCAGAGACAGTTGAAACAGTGGATGGTAAAGTACCTGGTGGAACTATAACTGGGGTGTTATTTGGATCTTTTGGAGGGAATTTGATACCAGTAGCTGGACATTTGGTCTTGGTCAAAGTATCCATTTTAACAAAATCATCTTGCCTGATAGAGCCACGAACATGATGGAAATACCAGATTTCTGAAATGGAATTGTTCTTGTCGCAACCAATGTATGGTAAATAGCCGTAATGTTTAGTCAATGCATCCTGAATCTCTTGCAAAGAATAAGTAGCGTTTGCACTTGGAACGATACCTTCAGCACCTAACCATTCGAAAGTGGTGTATTGTTTGTGTAGATTGACAGTGGTCTTGTAGTAGTCATACACGTCTTCACGATCATTTGGATCAACAGTGTCATGGCCATAACACTCTGGTCTCAAAGTGGAGTAACATGTACCATGTTTATTGTATTCATGATACCATAAGCTTTCATCGTTACCTGATTCATCCTTCCAAATCTTGGTCATCTCTTCGTATAGGCCTTCATCGAACTGTTTTACGATTTGACCTGGGTTGGTGATTTCCAATGAAGGATCACAGTACTGGCCATAGGAACCATCACAGTTATCTGGCCATAGACCGTGGATAGTGAATTCGTCAACTGGACCAGTGGTTGGGTTGTAGTCCCAAAACTGGGTCAATAGGACAACACCGCCTGGTGATTCAAAGCAACATAAATTTTCAATAGCAGTGGTGTTTGAACAAGATAACAGACCTTCAGCTGGACATGAAGCAAAAATATCAGTTGGTGAACTGGAAACCGAAGATGATGACGCGGAAGCAGTCTGAGAAGCAGTCTGGAGAACAGTTGAGGCGCCGGTGGAGCTACCAGTAGTAGTACTTAACTGACTAACTGGGTAAACTCTTGAAGTTACGTAACATTGACCTTGTTTTTCCCAGCCTAGAAAAGTGTCTCTCTTGTTCAATTCATAACCTTTTACAGAAACGATAGCAGCTGCTAATGCAACCAAGATCTTAGCTCTGAAGACCATTTTTGTTGCTTATTCTCTTCCGCGCTGAACAATATAAAAGAACATGGGGGTCGCCCTCTTTATATGTTACACTTGTTTAGTGTGCTGTTATCTTTCTCTGTGAACGTGCTCAATGCACTTCACCATGCCATGCAGCCTGAAATGCAGGTCTTGATATTCGGTCAGGGAGGAAAGATGGATTCATGAATCGGAATTGGGAGTCGTAGACGATACGCTAAAGCACCGCATCGGAGAGTTTTAGAGCATTGATGCCATATCTGCTTTTTTGTTTCGAGTTTTTTGTTTCGCTGTATCATTCTGGCTCGAAAGCCTAGAAAAGTTGCACAAGTTGCACTGCAGCTAAACGAAGATCATCGGTTGAACAAACCAGGATCCGTTCATGATACGCCTTTCTGGGAGTTAACTTTGAAATGGCCAGAAACGTGTTGCCCAACTGGAGAAGTAATTGAAGGGACTTCCTCATTAATGTAGGGTAAATGAGAGAAGAAACGTGGGGCTGGAGTAGGGATAAAGTTTTTAAATTAGGGTCCAACTAAACCCTTACATAAATAAGCCTTGATTCTAATGGTATTCTTACGCCTGAAATAGTGAAGTCTTGAATCATATCTCATTATCTCTAAATTCTAAGTACATGGTGACTCTAGCCTGAACAGCTCTCACAGTTGCCAGGATCTTGGATATTACACGCCAACGGCGTTATCGAGTGGATGTCATAGCCCTTCTCTGCACCATTATGGACCAAAGTTGCCTGGCTATCCTTTTCTCCATTCTCATCTTCACTGAGAATCAAAGAACTCAAATTTCTCTTCTTGAACATAGGACTTTGTAAAGGTGGGGTATAAGTCCTCTTTTTTAAAGAAGTAGGATCAAAATTATTCATGATTCTTCTCTCAACTGGTGTTACGGATCTATCAATGGTAAACTTGATGGCAGAGGCTGCAGCTTGAGTGCGTAAGTAATACATACCTGTCTTGAGACCTTTGCTCCAGCCATAGAAGTGCATGCTTGTCAACTTGCCCATTGTAGGATTCTTTAGATGAATGTTCATGCTTTGTGATTGATCAATGAAAGGGGCACGATCAGCTGCCATATCAATGACCTTCTTCTGAGAAATTTCCCAAACTGTCTTGTATAGTTCTTTAATCTCAGCAGGGATTGACTCAATTTCTTGAATAGAGCCATCATTATCAATGATTTGGTTTTTCATTTCTTCATCCCAGAGACCTAGCTGCATCAGATCTTGGATCAAATACTTATTAACCAATTGGAATTCACCAGAGAGAACTCTTCTAGAGTAGACATTGGAGGTTAAAGGCTCAAAAGATTCGGTGAAGCCTAGAATCTGCGATGTGGAAGCCGTTGGCATAGGTGCCACCAGCAAAGAGTTTCTCAAGCCATGCTCTTTGATCTTAGCTTTTAGGGCATCCCAATCATACATCTCTGTAGGCTTATGTTTCCATAAGTCAAATTGTAAGGTTCCCTCGGATGCTGGTGATCCATTGAAGGTTTCATAAGAACCATGAATAGCAGCCAGTTCGGTAGATGCTTCAATGGCAGCATGATAGATTGTTTCGAAGATATAGACGTTCAATTCTTTAGCTTCTTTACTTTCATAAGGCATGCGCAATTCCATGAATGTATCAGCTAAACCTTGTACCCCAATGGCAATAGGTCTGTGTTTCTTGTTACCATACTCAGCTTCAGGAACAGGATAATCACTGACATCAATTACCTTATTCAGATTCTTTGTAAGAACTTTGACTACCTTATGTAATTCTTGGAAATCATACCAGATAGTTCTCTCATTGGACTTGACAAAAGTGGGTAAGGCCACTGACGCTAAGTTGCACACCGCAACTTCATCCCGTGAGCTGTATTGGACAACTTCACAGCACAAGTTTGAAGACTTGATAATACCAAGATTCTTTTGATTTGTCTTTTCATTACAAGCATCTTTGTACAACATGAACGGACCACCAGTCTCTGTCTGAGCCTCCAAGATCGCATACCACAACTTCTGGGCTTTCACAGTCTTCATGGCAATGCCTTCACCAACATACTTCTTGTAAAGTTGCTCAAACTCTTCGCCATAACACTCATTCAAACCAACAGCTTCATCAGGAGAGAACAGTGCCCAATCTTCATCAGCTTTCACTTTTTTCATGAACAAATCTGGTATCCACAGGGCCATGAACAAATCCCTGGCTCTCAGTTCTTCTTTGCCATGATTCTTTCTCATGTTCAAAAATTCAAAGACATCAGAATGCCATGGCTCAAGGTATATAGCAAAAGCCCCTGGCCTTTTATTCCCGCCTTGGTCAACGTATCTTGCTGTATTGTTGAAGACCCTTAGCATAGGAACAATCCCATTTGAGATACCATTGGAGCCAGCAATGTATGAACCCGCAGAACGAATGTTGGAAACATGGAGACCAATACCACCAGCTGCCTTGGAAATCAAAGCACATTGGTGTAGTGTCTTATAGATACCATCAATTGAATCATCACTCATACCTAAAAGAAAACACGAGGATAAGTAAGCGTTATTGGTACCAGCATTGAACAGGGTTGGTGAGGCATGGATGAAGTAACGTTGACTCATTAAATGATATGTATCGATAGCCGCATCGATATCATCCCAGTGGATACCAAGACTCACCCGCATGAACATGAACTGTGGAGTTTCAGCAATTGTGGTCCTCAACTTCAGCAAGTAAGATTTTTCAAGTGTTTTCAATCCAAAATAAGTGAATTGATAATCTCTCTCAGGAACAATGGCTGCATTCAGTCTATCTTCATTCTCTAATATTAGTCTCAGTAGCCTCTGATGAATCAAAGGTGAGTGTTTTTTTGCCTTCTTGTTGTGAAAATCATACAGCTGGCGCATGGCATCTGAGAAGTTCGCGGGTACTTGACTCCATAAGTAACGAGCTCTAACTTTAGCAGCAAGGAGAGAGTGGTCTGGATGAATGGTTGTTAGAGATGCAATAGTCTCTGACACAAGATCTACCAGGTCTTCAATAGTGATTTCTTCAGGAAGACTCAGTAAGATCTTCTCTGTGATCTTTTCCAGACTGATGTGATTTGTATCAAGTCCTTTTGATATGGACAGTAAACTCCTCTGAATTCTATCAGGGTCAAACATCTCATCATCGCTGGGAGATCGTACAACAGTGGTATGTGACATGGCAACTCCAAATTCTCGTTGTCTAAATGGATTGTAGTATTCTTTGTTTTATAAGTGTATATTTTGGCGATGAAAGGAATTTGAAACCACGTCGAAAGCGTAAAAGGAAGGGGGCTGTATAAGACTTAAAGTGAGGCAGTATGGACAAAGAAACGAACGCTAGAAAGTAGTGACTGTTAATGGGTGTGCGAGAAGGACAATTATTGAATTGTTGACATATTCTGATACACTTGATTTCGCCTCTGAAAAATAAATTCTACTGTGGGCTTGAACTGGTTAGAACACTCAAAAAACTGCAGGTAATTTAACAAATGCGGAAATTTCTTGTTTGGGAAGTTTTAGTGTTGCTCTAGCGACGGCCAGAGATCTACTTTGAGCATCATTTCTCGGTTTGAAACATTTATTCGTTAGATTCGTGCATTACCTTGACGGAGCGTGGGCACTTGAGTATGCTAGTATCCATTTGAGACTGCTGTTGTGTTAATAAATGTCCAAGAAATATGAGCAGATTTCTATACTTACTTTGTTAAAAGAAATTTGCAGGCACTTGTCCATTCTTCATCTGCTGTCTTCGCAGAGAGTCTTATCGAGGCATCGCCGATTCTGTCCCTCACCATTTTATAAGGCAGCTCAATGCTTAAATCAAACTCCTTAATTTTTTGCGAAATCTCAGTGAGGATATCGAGAATGGCAATCATGGCATTATCTAATTTTGAATGGCTGAAAAGTCTTTCAATTTGGTATTCTCCAGATGAGAACACTTCAAGAACTGTGACTTTTGGTTTGTTTGGATTAGTCAAATCTCTTTCAATTTTTTCGATTCTGGAGGTTGATCCCATTGGTCTTAATCTGTAATTAGTTGACTTAATATTCAATCTATTGGAAATCGTTGCTAGTAATAACACAACTTGGCCCAAAGCGGCGTTTATCTCTTGCCATGGTACTTTGATGCCTTCCAAACTACCAAGTCTTAACCCGTTTATTGTTCCAAAAGGCCCATCATGTGAAATGTTGAATGTGTCATTGTAGACATTAGTCTTCCTCAATTTCTCAAGTTGGCGAAGATTAAAATCGTATTCCGCCTTGATAGCATCTCTCTCCGCTCTGAAGGCTTGTTCCTCTAGCTCTCGAGAGTTTTGAGTTTTCAACAACTCTTGCTCTTCTAGTTCAATCTCTTCCATTTCCTTTTCCACGTTCTGTATCTCGTCATCTAAATCGTCTTTCTCAGACTCTAGGCTTTGTAACTCTCGAAGTAGTTCTGCCTCTTGTTTCTTCAGCCTATCAATCTCTTTGATAGATTCTTCAGATTTGGGTATCAATGGTGCTTGTCTGTTCTGCAATTTCTGTAAGAACTGCAAATACGTGTCCCTCTCTCTAGCGGTCTTCTCATACTGTGATTTCATCCCATTAATAAGCAACTGAGCACAATCCTTACAGACAGGGTAGTCTATATCACTTTTGGAAGATAGAATGTTGAAAATAGTGGAAAGGGATTTCAATCTATTGGACAAGGTCTTGTTGTCTAATTCGTCGTATCTTGAATCATTGTCATCATCATCGTCATTATCAAACTTTGGCAGGATCACAAACGATTCGGACGGAGCTTCGCTGGAGCTCCAGTCAGCTTCCTTATTGTTCGATGACGCAACATTGAGTAGGTCCAGCTTCTCTTGCGAAATGAACGGCTCGTCTCCCAGCTCAACTGTATCAGCCTTATCACGACCATAACCAAGCCTTCCAGAGGTCAGCAAATGCGACTGAGCCTTGCTCAATGTCGTCAAAGAGCTGTCAATGGCCAATGGTAGCTTACATCTCTGGCAAAAGTGGTTCCCTTGGCCCATTTCGTCGGTTGTGGTCCCACTTGTAACTGGTAATGGTTGACGATGGTTGACATATAATATAAACATTTTGCCCTCCCATGAATCAAAATTGATTTGGCACGTGATCGAAGATTTGAGAGGTTCAACGGTTACGAGCCCGCCAACAATTCTATGTGTCTTTTCAAAAATTATTTTCGGCAACAAATAGCTTGTATGGCGCAGTGGTAGCGCAGCAGATTGCAAATCTGTTGGTCCTTAGTTCGATCCTGAGTGCAAGCTATTTTTTTCTTTTTTTGATTTAATGACCCACGAAAACAAGACACTTTCAACGGACAGAGCCACTGCCCAAGAGCTGGCAAACATTATCAAGGAAAGGTATAAGCCCAAAATACTACGAAAGTATAAGTCTTTATCAAAAGTCTAAAGTCTCATAAAAAAACATAAGTGAAAGGCACTGAACTTTGGCTCTCTCGTTTAAACACTCAAGAGATGACTTGAATTTGATCCTATTGAGATCACTCAGATGTAATGTCGCATGCGAGGTTATCAGGGGATTGCCATTATGAAGAGTCTAAAGTTGAACACAGGCAGAATAGACTAATCGAGTGATAAATGAGAATAATATGTTAAATTTTAGATGCCAGGTCTCTACGATTGGAATAAAGTTATTTTCAATCAATGATTCTTTTATTAATGTTATGTCTTTTTCCTCAAAGTTCTATTGGCATAATTAATGACCTGAGTATTACCTTCTTTAGTGACGAAGAATTTCTTCTTACTTGAATCATGCCATAGTAAAACGCCAATCTCGTCAGCATACTTCTGAAGAACTAGATACTCTTGTTCGTTTTGGAAGTTGGTGAATAAGTAGCCGTCATGAGGAATTATACGATCTAATTCTAATTGCCACAATTTGATTTGATCTTCAATGGTTGGCTGAATGATGTGAAGTGTCTCTTTTGAGTTATTGTCCAGTTCAAGCTTCTTTTCCAATGCTTCTTCGGCAGATCTTCGTAGTTGGGGATGAGCATGTGTTTCTAGGTATGAGATGATTTGTTCCGCAGTGATGCCACTTACCAGCGCTCTCCTTACAGATTCTCTGGTTAGTTGACCAGTGACAAGATTCGAGAATCTTGATTTCAAATGGACAAATAGATTCAGGACGGCAATCTGTAAAGGCGAGTTTGTGTATGCGTAAAGTTTAAAATTGGTTTCAATAATGATGGTACCTGAGTTTTCAAAGGATGTATTGTTCTTAGCATCTTCAATGACTTTGTTCATTGCTGCTGATGCCGTTCTCAAAGTTGTTGTATCTGATGTCAGTGTCGTAGCTAATCTGGTAGGATAGAATCTTCGGGAGGTGGATTTTCTTTGGTAAATTAAACCGTAATCCCGCAGGTCCTCCAACATATTAATCTGTGTTTCATTCAATGCAGACAGGGAGTAGTCCTTTCCAAGCTCCAATGAGCCCAGCATAAAGATGAAGTTTAAGACGTCAACCTCATTCATCTGTAGTGATTCTGACATTCTCAAATATTGTAATAATAAAGTCCACAATTGAGCATTGACGTCTTGCAATAAGAACTGGAAACCTTCGTTGGTGATATTCATTGCCTTGGGCGTTTTACCTTCCATTAGCCCACTATGCTTTAATAAACTTAATACACCAGCACTTGGTAGTTCACTAAGCTCAGTACCGACCATGAAATGAAGAATGGTCTCCCACTTGTTAGCAGCGTACTTATCCAGAAACTCAATGTCAACTTTATGAGCATCATCAATATCACTGAGCACCCCGAATGAGTTACCGATCTCAGTACCTGTAAGCACATTTCTAAAACTCTGTCTAAACACTGGATTCAATAAAGCAACACCATTGTTCTCCTTGACTAGATGTAGATCTTTCAGCACTTGAAACGCTTCCACTTGCTCCAGTTTCCCATTTGAGTTCACCCAGTTATCAAAATCAGCCATAGGCATACGGTTCTCATTGGAGATCATAGTCATTACGTAGAACTTGGCCAATGCAGGCAGCAATCTGAAGATCGAAAGACATGTAGCAGCCTATATATTTTGTTAGTTATACATCACCAATTGAGATGAATTTTCAGGCATAAAACTCACAGATTGATACAGTTTGGTCTGTGTCTTCTCTGGAAGATCCTCCAGGTATTTGTTGACACTGGATTTGGATGAACTACCACTCATAAAGCCTATCTTAGTCCCACCTCACTTAGTAGATGGCTCTACGTTCACTTTGACAGTTTTATTCAACAGCAGTTGCGGGTAACCTCATCAGGTCTCGAATTTTTTTTTTTAAATAACCACTGATTTGTAAGAATGTGAAGTTTACAAAAGGCAGAGAAACCAGCTCAGAAGCCCCTTTTGCCGGTGTTTCGGGGATTTACAATGGTGCAGAAGAGACGAAACTCAACGGCAGTCAATAGTGTGAAGCACACCCACAAAAAATCAGTTCCTGATGACTCCTTCAATGAGTTGTTGAACCCAGTTTACAAAGGTAAAGCTTTAACCGATGAGATCAACACAGCTGAAGATAAGTGGAACTTGCTTCCTGCTTTTCTAAAAGTCAAAGGTCTAGTGAAACAGCATTTGGACTCCTTCAACTACTTTGTGGATGTCGACTTGAAGAAGATCTTGAAGGCCAATGAAACTGTGTTGAGTGATGTTGATCCAGAGTTCTACCTTAAGTACTTGGATATTAGAATTGGTAAGAGATCTACCGCTTCAACCAAAGATCCTATTCTTCCGCCACATGAGTGTCGTTTAAGAGATTTGACTTATTCGGCTCCTATCTACGTTGATGTCGAGTACACCAGAGGTCGTAAGATTATCATGCACAGAGATTTGGAAATCGGTAAGATGCCAATCATGTTAAGATCCAACAAGTGTATACTTGATGGTGCTTCAGAAGCCAAGATGGCTAGCTTAGATGAATGTCCACTAGATCCAGGTGGTTATTTCATTGTTAATGGTACTGAAAAGGTCATCTTAGTCCAAGAACAACTGTCTAAGAATCGTATCATTGTGGAAGCTGATGAAAAGAAAAGTATTGTTCAAGCATCAGTCACATCTTCTACCCATGAGAGAAAATCCAAAACTTACGTTGTTACCAAGAATGATAAGATCTACCTAAAACATAATTCTATTAGTGAAGAAATCCCAATTGTTGTGGCTTTAAAAGCTGCTGGTGTCGTTTCAGATTTGGAAATCATGCAATTGATATGTGGTGATGATGCTGTTTACCAAGATTTATTCGTGATTAACTTTGAGGAATGTGCCAAACTAGGTATCCATACCCAGCAACAGGCCCTCGAATACTTGGGTGCCAAAGTGAAGACCCTAAGAAGACAAAAGTTAACCATATTACAAGAAGGTATTGAAGCCATTGCTACCACTATTATTGCACATTTAACTGTTAACGACCTTGATTTCAAAGAGAAAGCCCTATACATTGCAATGATGACAAGAAGAGTAATCATGGCTATGCACAATCCAAAGATGGTCGATGATAGAGATTATGTTGGTAACAAACGTTTGGAATTGGCTGGTCAATTGATGTCCTTATTATTCGAAGATTTGTTCAAGAAGTTCAACTCAGATTTTAAAGCCAACATCGACAAGATTCTGAAGAAACCAAACAGAGCCACTGAATTTGATGCTCTGCTAAGTATCAACATTCATTCCAATAACATCACAACAGGACTTAACAGAGCCATCTCCACAGGTAATTGGTCTCTGAAGAGATTCAAGATGGAAAGAGCCGGTGTTACACATGTGTTGAGTAGATTAAGTTACATCTCGGCGTTAGGTATGATGACCAGAATTTCATCCCAATTCGAAAAGTCAAGAAAAGTCTCAGGTCCAAGAGCTCTACAACCTTCACAATTTGGTATGTTATGTACTTCAGATACCCCTGAAGGTGAAGCCTGTGGTCTAGTTAAGAACTTGGCATTGATGACACATATCACCACAGATGATGAAGAAGAACCTATAAAGAAGCTATGCTACTTAATTGGTGTTGAAGATATCTCAGTTGTCGACAGTGCGAACCTACATTCTAATTTTGGTGTCTTTTTGAACGGTACTCTAATTGGTACCACCAGATTCCCATTCAAATTCGTTGGTTTATTCAGAAACCTGAGACGCACTGGTAAAGTGTCAGAATTTATCTCCATCTACACAAACACACATCAAAAGGCTGTTCATATTGCCACTGATGGTGGTAGAATCTGTCGTCCTTTGATCATTGTTGATAAAGGTGACTCAAGAGTTAAAGCTCACCACTTGTTGAAGTTGAAACAAGGTAAAATGTTATTCGATGATTTCCTAAAGCAAGGTCTTGTTGAATACTTGGATGTTAACGAAGAAAATGATTGTTTTATTGCATTATATGAAAGTGATATCAGTCCAGAGATCACACATTTAGAAATCGAACCGTTCACCGTTCTTGGTGCTGTTGCTGGTTTGATTCCTTACCCACATCATAACCAATCTCCTCGTAACACATATCAATGTGCGATGGGTAAGCAAGCCATTGGTGCTATCGCCTACAATCAATTCCAACGTATCGATACTTTGTTATACTTAATGGTATACCCACAACAACCTATGGTCAAGACAAAGACTATTGAATTAATTGATTATGATAAATTACCTGCCGGTCAAAACGCCACTGTTGCCGTCATGTCTTATTCTGGTTATGATATTGAAGATGCCTTGGTGTTGAACAAATCCTCCATTGATAGAGGTTTTGGTCGTTGTCAAGTGCTAAGAAAGAATACTACTGTATTGAAGAGATATCCAAACCATACCAAAGACATCGTTGCTGGTATGAGAGTCAAAGATGATGGTGAACCAATCTTCCAACACGCTTCATTAGGTCCTGATGGTCTAGGTGAGGTTGGTACCAGAGTTGAAAGTGGTCAGGTGTACATCAACAAATGTGTACCAACCAATGCTAGTGACAACATCATGAGCCAAGGTGAGACCGAACATAGAGAAACCCCAGTCTTCTATAAGGCTCCAGAACCAAGTTACATCGATCAAGTTATGATGTCAGTCTCCGACAATGATCAAGCTTTAATCAAAGTGTTACTAAGACAGACAAGAAGACCAGAATTAGGTGACAAGTTCTCCTCTAGACACGGCCAAAAGGGTGTATGTGGTATTATTGTGCAACAAGAGGATCTACCTTTCAATGACGATGGTATCTCACCAGATATTATCATGAATCCTCATGGTTTCCCATCCCGTATGACTGTTGGTAAGATGATTGAATTGATTAGTGGTAAAGCTGGTGTTCTAAACGGTTCATTAGAATATGGTACTTGTTTCGGTGGTTCCAAACTTGAAGACATGTCAAAGATCTTGGTCGACAAGGGTTTCAATTATTCTGGTAAGGATATGTTGTACTCAGGTATCACTGGTGAATGTTTGCAAGCCTACATTTTCTTTGGTCCTATCTACTATCAAAAATTAAAACATATGGTACTTGATAAGATGCATGCTCGTGCCAGAGGTCCAAGAGCCGTGTTGACAAGACAACCTACAGAAGGTAGATCAAGGGATGGTGGTTTGAGATTGGGTGAAATGGAAAGAGATTGTGTTATTGCATACGGTGCCTCCCAATTGTTATTAGAGAGATTAATGTTGTCATCAGATGCCTTTGACGTTGATATCTGTAACTCTTGTGGGTTAATGGGTTATAATGGTTGGTGTACCAGTTGTAAGAGTGCTGAACATGTCATCAAGATGACTATCCCATACGCTGCAAAATTGTTATTCCAAGAGTTGTTATCCATGAACATTGCTCCAAGGTTAAAACTAGGTGATGTTTTCTGAGGTTTTAGAATTTACGAGCTGAAAAAAGAACTTTAATATAGACGTAAAAGAATTTTACATCCATTTCAATAATTTAATCATCATAGCATAATTTATATCATCATTAGGGTAGCATTGTTTCATCAACATATCCAGTCATCGGTATTAATGGGGTAAACAAGCTTATAGTCAAGTTTTAGTCTCTTGTATAGGTCTTTCATCGTGAATTCCTCATCAACGTCATCGTCCGCATTCTCCATGAAAGTCCTCTCAGCTTCATTTAGTGCCTTCTCTTGTTCCTTTTCCAAGTCATCCAGTATTTTATCTTGCTCGGTTTCAGGGAGTTCTTGAAACTCTTCAGAGTGGGAGATATCATATATCCTATCTTGGAAAGAGTTATCAATGGAATATTCTAGTGTCTCCTTCATTTTCTCACGTTCTTTACGCACAAACTCTTGTTTACCGCCAACCTTATTGATTTTGTCAACTGCAGCATTTAGCAAAAAACTAGAAGCTTTCTGAGCAGCAGTTCTCCATTTTCTAATCAAATCAGTAGTCTTATTAACGTCTTTTTTCTGTAGAATCTGCTTGGCTCTCTTTAGCGACTCGACTTTAACTTTGGCACGTCTTATTTGCATATCAAGTCGGGTATCTTGTCTTTTGAGTTCAGCAATCGAAAGTTCCACTTTGGGCACATTTTTTGACATAGATTTACCTTCAGACTTTGGTGAATCCTCAAGTAAATCAATTGTATTATAAATGGCGCCTGAGTTGGGAGGGGTGAGCTCAGGTTTATGAAGTTCAGAGAGTGATATAGTCCTTTTGTTAAAGCCACTTTTCTGCGCTTTTAGTGGCACTTTGTTGTGGTTCTCTTTAGAATCTTCATCATCAGCTAGGAGTTGGAGCTTTCGCTTCTTACTGACGTTCAATTGTGGAGGTATGTTCTCATTGACAGGTGGAAGAGGCAACTTTCGATGTTTAATTGGAATCTTTGTGCTTTTGTCATCATTATCATCAATTCTTGACCTTGAAGGTGAGTCCTGTTCCAGATCCTGTATCAGAATCTCTCTTTCGTCGTCAGACATTACCAGTTTTATTACCTTTTAACCGCGCAAACACCAAAGAATCCAAAGAGAATTATTCACTTAATTTTGTGTCAAATCTTTATTCACCGTCAAATCCGGGTAAACCTCTGATCTGAAGGTGTGCTCGAACCAAGCTCATCTCAAAATTTTTTTTTAGTCAATTTTTTTTTATACTAGAAGAAAGAGATAAAAGTATAATCTATTAAACCCACTTGTTGTCCCCATATTGCCCTTAAAGACACTCATAAAAGATGGCTAAGGCAAGCAAACAAACCAAGAAGTTCCAAGCCAAGCACTTGAAACACACTCTGGAACACCGTAAACAGGTCAAGAAGCATAAACAATTGGTTGATAATCATAAGAAGAAGTCTACTCAAGGTTCTGTTGCTCCTGCTACTAAGAAAGATGAGATCTTTGATGATATGAACGTTGAGGAATTCTTCGAAAAGGGCTTCGACGTTCCAAAGGAAGGTAAAGCTTCCAAGAAGTTAAAGAAGAAGGAAGAATCAGAAGACGAGTCGTCTTCCGAAGATGAAGAAATCTTAGAGCACAAGGAGGACTTAGACAAATTAGCCGAAAAGGATCCTGAGTTTTATAAATATCTTCAAGACAATGACAAGGAATTACTAGATTTCAATCCAACTAATCCATTAGACGCTATCAGTGGCGAAGAATCAGATGCAGAGGATGAAGAAATTGAAAAGAAATCATCAAAGAAATCTAAACAACAAGAAGAAGGTACAAAAATCGAAGTCACTGTCAAGCTAGTGAAGGAATGGTCAAAGAGATTAGAAGAACCAAATTTGAAGGTGATCAAGAACATCATTTCTGCCTTCAAAGCTGCTGTCAATGTCAATCAAGAAGATCAGGAATACAGATATGCAGTCACTGATCCGAAGGCCTTCCAAGAATTGATCTTCTTAGGCCTAAAGAAACTACCTACTGCTGTCCAAAAAATGGTCCCTTACAAAGTTGTTAAAGGTAGCAGAACTGTTCCAAATAACCCAAAAGTTAAACAATTGAACACTATCCTAAAATCACATGCTGCTGCTTTATTAACCATGTTGAATGATATCACCAACACTGAAACTGCTGCTCTAGTTCTATCTTCAGTCCAAGAACTATTACCATTCTTTTTAAGTCACAGAAGAATCTTAAAAGAGCTAATTTCTTCCATTGTTGTTGTGTGGTCCACTACCAGTGATGTTGAAACCCAGATCGCTGCCTTTGCATTCCTAAACAACTCAGCCAGAGAATTCCAGAAATCAATCTTGGAGCTAATTTTGAAACAAGTATACTCTTCCTTCATCAAGAATTGTCGTCAAACCAACATACATACTACCCCAATGATTAACTTCCAAAAGAATTCTGCTGCTGAATTATTTGGTATTGATCAAAACTTAGCATACCAAACGGGTTTCGATTACGTCCGTCAATTGGCCATTCATTTGAGAAACAGTATAAACAACACCAAGGACGGTTACAAGACCATTTACAATTGGCAATATGCGCACACATTAGATTTCTGGTCAAGAGTTTTATCTGGGCACTGTCACCCAGATAAGGAAGGTAAGAAGGAATCACCACTAAGACAATTAATCTATCCATTAGTCCAAGTCACACTAGGTGCTGCTAGATTAGTCCCAACTGCTCAATTCTTCCCATACAGATTCTACTTAATCAGATCTTTGATCCGTCTATCACAAAATACAGGGGTCTTCATCCCACTATTCCCATTACTACAAGAAATCTTAAACTCCACCACTCTAACCAGAAACCCAAAGAATGCCAACTTACAAGCATTTGACTTTGACCATAACATCAAGGCCAACTCTGCTTATCTGGGTACCAGAACCTATCAACAAGGTGTCTGTGAACAATTCATCGACTTGGCTGGTGAGTACTTTGTTCTATACTCTAAGAGCATTTCATTCCCAGAATTGGCCACTCCAGCCACCATTTCACTACGTCGTTACATCAAATCGTCAAAGAATGTTAAATTCAACAAGCAGTTATCCAACTTGGTTGAGAAATTGAATCAGAATATTGAGTTCATCTCTCAAAAGAGGGCCAATGTTGAATTTTCTCCAACTAACAGAGCCGAAGTGAACAGATTTTTATCCGACCTATCATGGGAAAATACTCCTCTAGGTGGCTACGTGATTGTCCAAAGAGAGGTCAAGGAGGAAAGAACTAGAGTCTTGAGAGAAAGTTTGTTGGCAGATGAAGAAGACCGTAAAAAGAACAGAGAAGTTGATGAAGACGGTGATGCTAATATAGAAAGTGATGACGAGGAGTCTAGTGCTGAGGAGGATGCTGAAGAAAGCGAGGATAACGAAGAATAGATCTTTACTATTTAATGTAATATAAATTAGATCAAAATTCAAGACAGTATAGAGATGAGCTGGTAGGAGCACATTTCCAAAATTTTTAAGACACATTAAATATTGTGAAGTACGTAAAATAAAGATGTAGAAAGAACCACAGTTATTACAGCAGATCAAAGAGTACTATAATGATACACCTAAGGCTTCGCCAGAATGCCTTGAGAACACTACGGCCCACAGGTGTGATACTCACTCCCCAAAAGGTGGTGCCCAAAAGAAACTATTCCGAAGAAATGTCCAAATCAGCTCATGCATCAGATATCCAACCGTCCACTACAAAGAGAAAGACACTGGGAGCCCAGTTCGACCCCACACAGCAGTATTCAATCAGCAAGTGTAACTCCTGTGGTATCGCACTGCAGTCTCACAATCCGAAGGAGGTCGGTTACTACCTAGAGCCAAAGACAAAGAAGCCAACTACATACCAATCAAAGAAACTTCAGTACCTTAGTGCCTTTGCTAAACTAGACGGAGAAGGTAGGGCCCTACTGGGGAATGGAACAAGCGCCTTCAAGAGTAACAATTCGGAAATGTTGGAAGACTTGAAGGAAAGCTTGGTGTGCAAAAGGTGTCATGATGCCCTTCACCATTCAGTTTACAATCCAGAAGAACACATTCCAATGAATTTCAACGAAGTGATGGAAAGTATTCCAAAAGATGCCAATATCGTGCATGTCTTCTCAGCTTATGATTTCCCGCTATCACTGGTGAAGATCGAGGGCAGACGTAATGTTTCTTATGTGATGAATAAGACAGATTTGTTATTTGGCCATGGTTCTGGTATCAACAAGTATCAAACCTTCTTTAAAGGTATGGTACACAGATTGACCGGAGAAGAAAAGAACATCCATTTGATTAGTGCGTATACGAACTGGGGTATTGCTGATATGTTCAAGAAGTTTGATTTCCTTAATTATATGGTGGGTTATGTGAATACTGGTAAGACTAGACTATGTAATAGATTGTTAAACTATGCGAGACAAACGAAGAATCCTGGCTCCAAAGCGCTCAAACCTGAAGGGTCGTCCCATTTACCGGCATTGACAAGAGAGAACATTGAACATGATTGTCTAAATAAATCTATTATTGACGTACCTGGGTTTTTGGATGAATCTGGTGTCTTTCAACATATACAAGAAGAGCACTTAAAACAGATATTACAAGGCAAAAAAGTTCTAGCCTCTGACTTGAGAGATTTTCCATATCAAACTGTGAAAGGAGGTCAATGTTTCACTGTAGGTGGTACATTCTTCTTACTCCCACCAGAGAACTCAATATTACAAGTAAAACCAGTGGTTTATGGTGAACCAAAGATCTTTACAAACTTGCAGAAGGCTGTTGAAGTTGTGAAGGATACCCCTGATGCGTTGAAAAGATTTGTCATGGTGAAGCCAGAATCAATGAATGATTTGGTTAGATATGTTATACCTCCATTCTATGGTGCTGTTGATCTTTTGATCAAAGACATTGGGTATGTCCAGATCACACCAACTGGTGCTAAGAAGAATGACAACCTCTTTGAAGTCTGGGCCCCTAGAGGTGTTGTACTAGGTGTACGTGAAACCATTGAGCATTTCTTGTCAAGGTATCTAAAAAGAATCCATACCAAGAAGAGAGAGATCAGACAAAAGGGTAAACTTTTACGTGTGGACAAGAAAGAGAAGCTAAAGATGAAGGCCAAACAGATTCCAGAATATAAAATCTTTAGTAGACTGTATGAGATTCCGCATGATTGTGAAGATCCAATGGATGAAGTCATTGCACAGTATGCCCGTCATGTCAAACAAGAGGGCAATGGACACAATGTTTGGCATAAGGATGATTATAGAGACGAGTCCACAAACAACCTCTGGATCGAAAAAGTGTAAATAGCAGGAATGTAAATAGGAAATTAGCCAGTGAGTGACGACTAGCGCATATATTGCGAAGTCGTCGCTGTGAAATTTAGTAGTTATAATATCGCTATGGAGGTACAATTCTCTTTCAGAGGTGCAAAACCTGTGTCGGATCACAACTGATTCGAAAGCTTCGTAGAGTTGGCCCGGTGTTAATCGGAAGATGATGCCCAGATAATAATATCCATTGAAAGATACCTCAAGGTCATCGCTTAATCAAGCAACGCCGGGGTTGAACATATAATCATTCATATAATTATATATGGTCCGATGCATCATTAGAGTATAATTCTACACTAACAAAGGAACTAATAATAATACAAGGTATGTGTAATTAAAACCAATGAGACAAAAATCCATCAAGCCATTAACAAATGAAACAAGATGTAGAAGGCCCCATTTATTCAAGAAAATGATGAACATGGGTCAAGAGAGGTCGTTAATGAAGAAATAGAAACAAGTAAAACATCACTGGAGTGGAACAAAATAAAAGATATTTGACAAGATAAAACATTAATCAATCATGCACCAGTACCACTTCTCTTCAATTGATCTTCGAGACCCATTTTTTTCAAAACATCAGGAAGAGTGTTGTATAGCCAGGCGATTGATCTCTTGGTATTATCCTCAGCGATTCTCAAGTTGTCAAAGAATTGGAAACTTTCAGCTAATGAGCAGCCTTTCAATTCCTTATATCTATCGATTCTAACGGCTAAGGCTTTGATCTTTTGGTATTTTCTAATCTTCTTGATCTTATAAGCCTTTTGAACTCTTTCAACTTGAGGTTTCAATGAGTTGTAGTACTCATAATAAATATCCTCAACTTTGTTAAAATCGTTATGTATGATTAAATCGTAGTTCTCAGCATCATATTCCGATTGTCTAGTTGTTGATTTCTGCAGTCTACTGGTTGAACCGGATTGAGGTGGTGAAAGATTGCCAATTGGAGAACCATCTTCATCAACTTCATCATCGTCATCGCCCAACTGGTTACCCTCTTGGTATGTGTTGGAGTTAGCTCTGAAATGTCTACCTCTCGAGGCGCTTGGGTCCATAAAGACAAAATCAATTCTGGAGTTGGCACTTTGGCTATTACTACCATTTTGATTCAAAGAAGTTTCATCCTCAACGTATTGATTGTTAATGAATCTCAAGATTCCATTATTACTAGTGGCTTCAGCCAGAGAAGAGTCAATGTTCCCACTAGTCTGGGCTTGATTTTGAAGGTGAGACTGGGATTGATGTTGAGACTCTTGGTTAGATCTGGACTGTTGTTGGTGAGATGACTGTTGGGATTGGTGATGTTGATGTTGTTGTTGGTTTTGAGATTGGTTGTGATGATGAGAGTGGTGATGGGATGATTGTTGGTCGTTAGATCTCGTGCTTGTATGTGTTTGGGACTGTTGCTGTTGTGGCTGATCTTGAGTTGGGTGCGATCTCGTAGGCTCTGAAGCAGAGTTCAACGTGGTGTTTCCAGATAAGAATGCTTCAGTGAATGGTATACTGATAGGTTGTTGATTGTTCGGGTTTTGCCCTGGGATTTGTACGACTTGATTATTTGGACCTAGCTGATAAGGGTTCAAAGGCTGGATTAGGAATCTTTGGTTAATTAGCAAATTCTTTAGTTCTTGGTTTTCTTTGATGAGTAGATCAATGACCGAGTTCAATTGTGTCATTCTAGAGTTATTTCTTTCAATGAACTCATTTAATCTTCTGTTCAAGGATTCGTTGGAGCTATAGGCTAGTTGTTTGTATTCCTGTAAACCAACCTTGACCTTGTCAATCTCCTCTTTTAGGACGTTGGCAGTAAGCTGAAGTTTGTGAGTTAGTAATAAGTTATTGTTTTGATCTGTACATTGGTAATACTAACGTTATTAGATGACATGGTGCTCCTTAATTGTGGCCTAATTCAGGGGCGAAAAAACACAACAGCAGCACTGTGAGGAGAGTAGTGTGAAGTATAGTTACAGTTAGAGCAGCCTGATGTGGTAGCAGTAATGGAAAGAACGCGTCTCAATCAATGAAGTGATTGTATCTTAGCTTAGCGACACAGATAATTTCCTTTGTTTACATAAAAGTGTTAAAGTGTGAAAATAATTCTGAAAATTTCTGAAAAAAACCGTACAATTTGGAAATTGCGAAGTTTTGCACGATTACCGCGAAAATTGCCTGATTTGTCCCACCTTAATAGTCTGTGTCATGTGAACTGAACTGAACTAGTACTGGTGAAAAACTGTATCCAACAAATTTCTAATATTCAATAAGAAACAAGGTGAAAACTAACCTGAGAACTAAAGATATAAGTACAAACATAAAGTAACAACACATTAATAATTGAGAAGTTGATAATAGCTTAGAAGTTGAGGAAATAAACTCTGGTTAATGTTTCTTTTCCTGTCAATGTTGTTAGTTAAAACTTAAACCTCATTTAGGGAAGGATAACCCCGTCCTTCGGGGTCCAATTGGCCACTTCTAGTAATGTTGTCTCATGTTTAATAGAACTATTATTACTTTTTTAGGAGCCCGCTTGAAACTAATAGTAATATCAGGCCATTAGCCAATTGAACAGAGGAAAACCCACGCAGTGCGCACCCACATGATCCAACAAATAATAGAATAATTTAATCCTTAAAAAATATCTCCAAAGAGGAAATGTCGGGGCCACATCAGATACCTACTCCGAAAACGGTACTGTAGGAGGCCAAAGTTTATGGGGTAGACAAGGAAACTATAAAAGGGGGTTTATTTCGTCATTCAAAGATTAATTAATTGTTAAATCAATTCCCCTATCCACAATCAAATTTACATCCACAATTATGAAAGCTTTAGTTTATCAGGGTCCAGGAAAGAAATCCATTGAAGAGGTCCCAACTCCAGACATTCTAAAACCAACAGATGCCATTGTCAAATTAGCTGCCACTACCATTTGTGGTACCGATCTTCATATCTTGAAAGGTGATGTCCCAGAAACAGGTCCAGGTACTATCTTAGGCCATGAAGGTATCGGCTATGTCCACAAAGTTGGTTCTGCTGTTACCAAGTTCAAAGAAGGTGATAAGGTCTTGATCTCATGTATTACCTCATGTGGTACTTGTGTCTACTGTAAGAGAGACCTTCAAGCCCATTGTTTAGAAGGTGGGTGGATCTTGGGTCACAACATCAATGGTACACAAGCTGAATACGTTCGTATTAATCATGCTGACTACTCACTTCATGACATCAAGCCATATGAAGGTTCCTTCAAAGATGAAGCTCTATTAATGCTTTCTGATATCTTACCAACTGGTAATGAAATTGGTGCTGTTGCAGGTAGAATCCAAGAAGGTGACATTGTCGCTATCGTTGGTGCAGGTTCTGTTGGTATTTCTGCCTTGATTGCCGCTAAAACTTACAAACCTTCTAAGACCATCTTGATCGACTTTGATGACGAAAGATTAAGAATTGGTAAAGAATTGTTTGGTGCTGACATTGGGTTGAACCCAGGTAAAGTGGACGTAAAGTCTGAAATCCTTAAATTGAGCAAGGAGTTCAACATTGCTGAACGTGCTAATTTACATGACGGTGTTGATGTTGCCATTGAAGCTGTTGGTATCCCACAAACTTTCCAAACTTGTCAGGATATCATTGCACCAGGTGGTAGAATTGCCAATGTTGGTGTTCACGGTGCTAAAGTTGATCTACAGTTGCAAGATTTATGGATCAAGAATATTAACATTTCCACTGGTTTGGTTAATGCTAATACTACCAAAGACTTGCTAGCTAAGATCAAAACTAAGGCCTTTGATCCTTCAAGTTTAGTTACACATCACTTTAAGTTCTCAGAGATTATTGACGCTTATGAAGTCTTTGCCAATTCTTCCAAAGAGAAGTGTATCAAGGTCTTCTTGGAGTTTGACAAGTGAACCTATAGTCCTTGGTTGATGATACGTGATACTATGGAATCCTAACTTATGAATGAAAGTATATATTCACTGATTGTTATGTAGTATGTCGGCTAACTCTTTTCATTGAAAGAGATTGTCCGAGGTCACAGAAGTCTAATTCATAAATTAACATCTATTTAACATTGACGGTTTGCCATAATAGGATGTATTTAGATTGGAATAAGAAGTACAGCGGGTTTGTTTTATTCGTGCTCCTATAAACTGTCATCCTTATCTTTGTAATAAGATTTTTTGCTGTTCAGGTACAAAGATGACTTGAACTGTTGTGAGCCTGAACCAAAAGGCCTCAGCGTCAGTAACATAAAATTGTTTATTAAAACTGGATTCAGCAGCACCATTACAATCATCTGTCCATAAACCAGTAAAGTGAAATCATCAATTGAGCCAGTGGCTGGTTAATAATCTAAGGGCAGGATTCTGAGAACTGTGCTACGTCTTGAGAATACTACAGCTAAATCATGAATAGTTGTTCAAGCTCAAAATCGAGATCCTGAGCTTAATAAACTCATATACACAGTGCTACCACAAGGAAGCACCCCATACTGATCCTTCGCAATGTTCCAGGCTTTCCAGAGACAACATGAAAGCTGAATTCTCAACTTTATTAACCTGTCAGTTGAGTTGGTTGGCTGTGCTTCTGCCATTTTGGTGGCTCCCTTTAGAATAAGCCTATAAACGTACTAAAAAGCAAAGAAGGACTTGACAGCTACTATATTCCTATCAACATGAATTGACTTCTTTAGAAAATGAAAGAACCATTAGCATGTGGTCAGTTCTTGCTAAACTCCTTCTCTTGCTGCTCAATTTAGCGTTGCCAAGCTCCCAACATTAAGTCTCACCTGGTGATATCTCCTTATCAAATCATCAGACTGTAAATCTACAATACAAGAGCTAAGCTTTAGGGATAAAGCGTAGGAATAGGTTATATAAAAGGGATAATGACTAAGCTGAGGCAATCGCACATTCTTTAGGTTGGTACTTAAAACTCTCCATTGGTCTGAGTCCCCATCTTTCAAGCATAGCTTTATCTTCATCCCAACCGTTACACATGGTTGTTAACATTCTTTTACCAGTAAAGATAGCGTTACAGCCAGCTTGGAAACACAGAAACTGTTCCATCTCTTTCATAGTATATCTACCAGCTGCCAATCTAATAATGGCTCTTGGCATTATCAATCTGGCAGTTGCAATTGTTCTGATGATTTCATCGATTTTCAATTTCTTGTCTTTGACTTCTTCATACATCGGAGTACCTTTAATAGGAACAAGTCTGTTGATTGGGAGTGATTCTGGGTGATCTGTCATTGTTGCTAAAGTGTATAAGAAGGAAATGTGGTCATCTTCGGTTTCCCCTAGACCTAAAATCCCACCAGTACAAGCTTTGATGCCTGCAGTTTGGACGTTTTTGATGGTCTTTAATCTATCATCAAATGATCTCGTTGAGATGACATTTGGATAATGTTCTCTAGAAGTGTCAATATTGTGGTTGTAAGCAGTGAGACCAGCATCTTTGAGTTCTTTGGCTTGTTCTGCATTTACCATACCCAAAGTGACACAACTCTCCATGCCTAATTCATTTACAGTCTCCACCATTTGTTTGATCTTCTTTAGACCAGATTTCCTACCTTGCATATCTCTCCAAGCTGCCCCCATACAGAATCTTGTACTGCCGTTCTTCTTAGCTTCCTTAGCAGCTTCAATAACTTCTTCAACTTTGACCATTCTTTCAGCTTCAACACCAGTGTTGTAACGATTAGACTGGGCACAGTATTTACAATCTTCTGTACAACCACCAGACTTGATGTTCATCAAAGTACAAAGCTGTACTTGTGTCGGATCATGGAACTTGCGGTGCTGCAATTGGGATGAAAACAAAAGTTCCATCAATGGTGTTTGATAGATCTCCTTAATTTGTGATTTGGTCCATGTGTTGACAGGTGTTTGTAATGAAAGAGCATACTGTAGGGAATTTTGATTGACAATATTTTCGACCTGTTGTGGGATTTCTTCAAAGTATCCAATTTCCCCATCCAAAGCAGTAGCAGCGACAGCTGGGGGATTTGTCTTAGGAATTGAATTGTGAAAGTATCGCATTTGGGTGAATGCTCTCCGTGTTGGTATCATTATGAGTGTTTGAAGAGAACCAAGTGAATTGCGGCATGAAGTCGCTCAAAATTGAAAGAAAATCACTTTCAAGATACTGTTGGCCATATTTATACCATTCGAATACCGATCCCTAATCTGTTGGGTCCCTGGGAAGCAATCACTCAGAAGTTATAAGCTAGTCATTACTCAATTCAATAATCACAATGACTCATGGCTCAGAATATTTACCAAATAAGGAAAATAATGGAAGTCATGTGTAGTTTTAATATTTGATGGGATTTGGGTTCTAGGCCAATAAACAATCGTCGATTTGACTATCAAAGGCAAGGATAGGATCTTCCGCTTAAAACCGGGATGGTTCACCCTAGGGTGATGAATTTAGCGTTTTTTTGGGGCCAATGTCTGGTACTCCTTTCTCTTGTTTGGCAGGATATGACACTGGTGATTCCCACGAAAATGCTAAACGATGAGTTTTAAATGTTACATGCATAACCGTTCTTTGGGCCTACTGTTAACAAACCGAATGTTCTACAGTTTTTGTTTCTTACTATTATATCTCGTATATCAACTGCGAAGCCACAGGACAGTTAACAATGGGTATCAAAGTTTAGTACTTAATACAAAAATCTAGGCGAGAACTTTGCAGAGTCAACGAACTTGTAAACTCAATAACAAATGCGGTCAATGCAAAGGTCTAGATGAATAATAAACCCACAAATGCTAAGAAACCAGCTCTGATAGTGTTAGCGGTACCTTCGAAAGTTGAAACAGTGACACCAGTAGACTCAACAGCCTTAGTAGATTCAACAGCCTTGGTAGATTCAACAGCCTTGGTAGATTCAATAGCCTTGGTGGATTCAATAGCCTTTGTAGATTCAACAGCCTTGGTAGACCCGACAGCCTTAGTGGTTGTTGAACCAGCCTTAGTGGTTGGTTTCTCAACGTTGACAGTTTCGGTGACTTGGATGGTGGTGGTACCAGTGGTAACAGAAGAACCTTGTGATTTGGTGTAGGTAGAAGTGATTGCCTTTGTTGTGGTGGATTTGGCTTTAGTTTCAGTGGTTTTGGCTTTTGTTTCAGTAGATTCAATTGGACAGTAAGTGGTGTAAGTGGTGTGCTTTTCAGTGATGACAGTGACACCAGTGGTGACTGGGACCTTGGTACATTTACCTTCAGAACATGAAGTGATGGTAACAACAGTGGTCTCTGGAGCCTTAGTCTTTGAAGCTTCAGTGGTCAATGGACAGTAAGTGGTGTATTCAGTGACAATACCCTCCTTGGTGGTGGTGATAACAGTGACACCAGTGGTGACTGGGACTTCAGAACACTTGTTTTCAGAGCACTCGGTGACGGTGATGAGGGTGGTGGATTGCTTGTCTTCAGTAACAGTTGAGGTACCATTAGTGAATGGGGCAGAAGTGATGGCAGAAGAGGCACCAGAAGATGTAACAGCACCAGAAGAAGCACCGGAAGAAGCAGCAGAAGAGGCAGCAGAAGAGGCAGCAGAAGAGGCAGCAGAAGAGGCAGCAGAAGAGACAGCAGAAGAGACAGCAGAAGAGACAGCAGAAGAGACAGCAGAGGAAGCAGCAGAGGAAGCAGCAGAGGAGGCACCTGAAGAAGCAGCATCAACAGTAATGGTTGAAACTAGGGTCCATGATTGTTCAGCTCTCTTGACTAATTTTTGACCATCTGGGGTGACGACAGTGATGATAGCGGTAGAAGTTAGAACATTAGCACCTTCTTGGATAGAACCACCGAATGATAGTTGTAAGTCACCTTGTTCCTCAGTTTGGAAGGAAACTGAGTCATCAGTGAAGGTAGCGCTACCAACAGAGGCGTCAGCCGATGAGTAGACAAATAGACCAGTCTTAGAAACAGAAACGGAGACTGAGGTCCATGGGCCTAAAGTGGCTGGAATATCAATGGTCCATTGTGGAACACCGCTGTTAACAGCACCGGCTAAAACAGGAGCATTGGCTTCTGGAGCAGCTGATGATTCTGAAGAAGCAGAAGATGAGGCGACGGAAGAGGCATCGGATGATTCAACAGCGGAGGATTCAACAGCAGTTGATTCGACAGCGGTTGATTGAGCACCAGAAGATTCAACAGCGGAACTTTCAATGGCAGTTGATTGAGCACCAGAGGATTCGACAGCTGATGATTGGGCGGCTGAAGATTCAGCATCTGTGGATTCAGCAGCAGATGATTCGACAACAGATGATTCGGTAACCGTGGATTCATCAGTGGAAGATTCAAATTCAGAAGCTGAAGAAGTTGCGGTAGCAGCACAAGAGAGAGTACCAGTTGGTTGAGTTGGATTACCACATTCAGCTAGACCGGCAGTTAAGAATGCAGCATAATCATCCCAGACAGTCCAACCACAGTCTAAACAAGCATCGACGTATCTGGAAGCGGCGGATTCTGGAGCACAGATACAATCGTGATCGAAAGGACCAGTATATGTGTTGTTTGTTGAACAGGATCTGATAGCTCTAGCCAAACCACCACAGGCAACGTGACAAGAAATTGGAGGACAAGCGGCTGGAGCAGTGGCAGAGGACGAAGTGACACTAGAACTGGTGGTCTCAGTTGATGATTCAGTGGAAGAAGCGTCAGAAGAAATAACAATATCAGAAGAAGTGACTGAAACAGAGCTTGATTGGACAGATGAGACTTCAGAGCTTGAAGTTTCGAATTCAGCACCATTTGGTCTAAATTGAATCAAAGTATTGATTGACTCTTGGTGATGACATGAAGATTCAGAGTAACCCGCCCAATTACCTGTGGCGAAACAGTAGTCGTAGTCAACACCTTCCACCAAACCTAAGGAGAAAACGGAAAGTCTGTTAGTCAAACATGAGTAGGCGTAGATATACTTGACATTGTCCTTGACGACTCTGATGACCAAGTTATTAGCTTCAGCAGTTGACTGAGTACCGTTCAAGACACCGTATATACCTTCTTCCAAATTGATGTAAGCATCGGATGGACCCTTTAATTTAGCAGCTTCACGAGAAGTGTTTGACAGTAACTCAATGCTAGTGATATCTTCTTGGTCAGTAGTGAAGTTGAAGAAGAAGTAAGTTTTGTGGAAACTGACACCAACATTTGGCAAAGCTTCGTACTTTTCAACCCAAGCGGTGAACTCAACCTCAGCAGGGTTGTTAGTGGCAACGGCAAATGTTTGGGTCTTAGTAAAACAGTCAGTAGCCCTACCACCAGCGGTGTAAGTATAGCTATATGACAAATCAGTGGTCACTGTGTGTAAGGAAGCAATGTAATCACTGGTGCTCCAGGTGACAGGTGCTTGAGAAGTTGAGGAGGTGGTTGAAGAAGTAGAGGTGGTAGATGAAGTGGAAGATTCAGTGTTGGAAGATGAAGTAGAAGATTCGGAGGAAGAAACTGTTGATGATGTAGTAGTTGGACAGTTACCTAAATAAGAACAACCTTCGATGTTGGTGTCAATAACATAAGAATCAGTCAAAGTAGTTGAACATCTTAGAGTACCAGTTGGTTCGGTTGATAGGGTAGAACATTCAGCTAAGGCAGAAGTAACATAACCACTGTAGTATTTCCATAGAGTCCAACCACAATTCATACAAGCAGGATAGTAGCTCTTAAAAGGAGTGTTGCCATCACACAAACAAGCGTGGTCGTATGGACCAGAGTATGAGTTATCATTGGAGCACTTTTGACCTTCAACAATCAACAAACCACAAGATGCATGACAAGCGATGGTGGCACAATCGTCTTCAGAGGCAGCTAGAGCATAGGCTTCAGGATCTGGGTGACCGATAGCTTCAGCTTCGGCATAAGCGTCAGCATAGGCTTCAGCAGCAGCAAGAGCATGTGGGTTGGCTTTAGCCCATGGAAGGGAATCAGCACTTGGGCCGGCAAGAACTGAGCCCAAAGTAGCAAATGCTAAACCTAATGATATTAGTTTCATTTTAGATGGGATGATCATTGAGATCAACATTTGATATATAGTGGCGGATCATGTTGCTTATAAAGTCAAAGCAACACCCCTTTGTCTTCCTCCAAATAAACGTCTTGATTGAAGATCTGCAGTAATATTACTGTCTGGAGACACAGGGTTTGACACTCAACCAGCGAGATCGCGCTGTCATTGGCTTCTTTTACAAATGGACAATACCAGTAAATATGCAAGGTGTGATGTGAGATACCGGATTTTATTATGACGTGAGTAAAAACTTATGAGGGACCAAAAGTAAAATAAGCTGGTATTTTCATATTGACACCAGAACGCATTGGATACAACCACCTGCCACATATTATCACATTCCACCGTAAAATATTAAAGGAGATCAACCAATTATTCATTGTTTACTGATCAGGTTTCATAAATTTCTTAATATTTACACCTTGGCTAAAAACAACTGTAAGAAATTACTATTTTAGCGTGTTTACGTGTAATATTAGCTGTTTACACCCGCGAAAACGTTCTGTTTCAAACTGGACATCAGAAGTTTGTTAGCGATCAGATCTTGCAGCAATTAGATCTTCAAGTTTTCCTGGCTTTTCTGTGATCATTCTCGTAAGACTGCTCTCTTTTTCAATTGCCCTCCTTTCGGCATGTCTCTCCAGCTGACAACGATCCAAAGGTGTTGTGTACTGTTCTAGTGAACGCGATGGTACTTGTAAATATTAGTTCATGTGGTTTAATTGGGTGTCGCTTTTAGTGTGCATAGACTTACAGGACCCTTTCAAAATGGGGTTTTCGGCCACCCAATAAATTAGCTGTACTGGTGCCCAGAAACAAATTTTGGACAACTAGAAAACACCCCAAAACAATATCTACGCCTAATTATATAGGCACAATTGTATAATGAAACTGGCTCAGAGAATTTTGGGATGCATGTAAGAATTGGTCCTTATAATTTTTCCCTCACGTCGTCCTTCCCAGGCTCCAGCTATCTGGCCGTACATGAGATCAAGACTCTTCCTGCAGTCTTTCCAATAATATCAGCAGCTAGCTGGCTGAAAGATCAATTAGAGCGTTACCTCCGAATGACGTAGCCCAGATGGGCGCCAAACAGGGAATCCAGCTGTTGAAACCCAATAGGGGTGCCAACTTGGCTGCTTCGGTGACCAAACGCTCAAAGGTACATTGCCTTATATATATGGACGTCGTAGCAATATGTGGTGAAGTTCAAGTTTTAATCGTGATACATATTATTGACTGTGGCACAGTTGGGACAAGATATTCCACCATTACAAACATTCGGTTGATGTTTCCTTGATATAAAATCTCTCAAATTCCCCAGTAAAAGAAGGCTCCTTCAAAAAGGACAATCATAACGGTGAAACCTTGCTTTCTTCTTATTTCTAACTGAAACCAAGTCCAGGTCAGTTATTTGAAGCCAATAGAAGTATAGAGTTGAGGTATCACTTCTTTTGACGATGGAGTTACTGAAGTTGGCTCAACCACCATCGCAACTAGTTCCCCAATCCCTTCAATGTACGCTTATATTTACTGTAGATGAGACTAACTAGCTAAGAAGAACAGCTAATAAAATCCTAGTGTCCACCAGTTCGAAGATCACCGTAGTAACCACTTCTCTATAAGGTTTCGCTACTAAATCAACTACTTAATCCATTTACTATATAGTAGAGTTTCCAACAAAAACTTCACTACCGTTGCCATATTGGTGGCAATGGTCCTCCACCATGGGCTATTTCGTTTTCTTCCATCATAATTCAACATATATCATTTGATTGTCAATATATTTGACTCCCTTGCAGGTTATTCCCCAATCTTTGCTCAAGAATAAAGATGCATGGACTTACAGGACCCTTTAAAGGAATAATTCCACTAACAGTTGCCCAAATCTGGGAAAGGATGACCCAGATGGGGATTCAACAGTAAAGAACGCCCAGAAGTATGTGTGGATGCGTGTCCCATGTGTAGAGCGGCTTCGGGGTATACTTATTTTGGAAAGCTGCGATGCTCAAAGAAGATCCCCAGATTAAACATGCTTCTTTCTTACGGAGATGGAGTGTAAACTGCAAACGAAACAGCACTACCATGAGAAGCAGTTAGTTAGCTTCAAAGTGAGATACTATCGATCACAATTATCCATAATATGGGTCTATATCTGTCTCTGCCCAAACAAGCGGCTTCATGCGTACACAATGTGGTGCTATATGACTTATATGTACCATTGTGTTATCTTTTATGCAAAGGTCAGATGTGATCGAAGAACAAATAAGGGTGTTCACTGTTTACAGATATTGGTATAAAGTAGACACAATTTCCGCTCTCCAAGATCTGGGTCTCAATGATCTGAAGTAATATCATCCTCACCAACAATGCAATTCACTCGTTTAGCTTTCTCATTAGGTGTCGCCTCCACTGTCATTGCCCTTGCTGATCCAGAAGCCTATGCTGATGCTGACCCATTAGCCTTAGCTGAAGAAGCTCCAGCCGCTTGTCCTCCAATTTCTTGTCACGTTGCCTGTGGTGGTTTAGCTAGATCCATCAGAACCTGTTCAACAAACAACACATACGATGGTCCTTTCGATCACGATTGTATCTGTGCTCCAGAATCCGCCGCTTCCAGATACGTCGATGCTTGTTTAGACTGTGGTTGGACTGTCTGGGATGATTATGCTGCATTCTTAACTGCTGGTCTTGCCGAATGTAGTTACCCAACTCAACCAACTGGTACTCTTTCTTGTGCAGCTACCGAAACTTCTTCAGCTTCTGAAGTTGAATCTTCCACTACTGAATCTACAGTGACCGAATCCTCCACTATTGAATCATCTGCTGCTGAAGTCTCCACTGCTGAAACATCTGCTATTGAAACATCTGCTGCTGAATCCTCAGCTGCCCAATCCTCAGCTGTCGAATCCTCTGGTGCTCAATCAAGTGCCGTTGAAAGCTCCGCTGTTGAATCTTCTGGTGCTCAATCAACCACTGTGGAATCAACTGCTGTTGAATCCTCCACTGTTGAATCCTCTGCTGTTGAATCCTCCGATGCCTCTTCCGTCGCCTCATCTTCTGCTTCTTCAGAATCATCAGCTGCTCCAGAAGTCAATGCCCCTGCTTTAGCCGGTGCTGTTAACAGCGGTGTTCCACAATGGACCATTGATATTCCAGCCACTTTAGGCCCATGGACCTCAGTCTCCGTTTCTGTTTCTAAGACTGGTCTATTTGTCTACTCATCGGCTGACGCCTCTGTTGGTAGCGCTACCTTCACTGATGACTCAGTTTCCTTCCAAACTGAAGAACAAGGTGACTTACAACTATCATTCGGTGGTTCTATCCAAGAAGGTGCTAATGTTCTAACCTCTACCGCTATCATCACTGTTATCACCCCAGATGGTCAAAAATTAGTCAAGAGAGCTGAACAATCGTGGACCCTAGTCTCAACCATTACTGTTGATGCTGCTTCCTCTGCTGCTTCCTCTGCTGCCTCTTCTGCTGCCTCTTCTGCTGCTTCTTCCGGTGCTTCTTCTGGTGCTGTTACATCTTCTGGTGCCTCTTCTGCCATCACTTCTGCCCCATTCACTAATGGTACCTCAACTGTTACTGAAGACAAGCAATCCACCACCCTCATCACCGTCACCGAGTGCTCTGAAAACAAGTGTTCTGAAGTCCCAGTCACCACTGGTGTCACTGTTATCACCACCACCAAGGAGGGTATTGTCACTGAATACACCACTTACTGTCCATTGACCACTGAAGCTCCAAAGACCACTGTTGTTACCATCACTTCATGCTCCGAAGGTAAATGTACCAAGGTTCCAGTCACCACTGGTGTCACCGTTATCACTGAAAAGCACACCACTTACACCACTTACTGTCCAATTGAATCTACTGAAACCAAGGCTAAGACTGTTGCTCCTTCAGAGTCAACTCAAACTCAAACACTAGTTCAAACCTCAACCGTTCACCCTGTATCCACTTTTGAAGGTGGTGCTGCTAAGTTGGTTGCCGGTGTTGGTGCCATGCTTTTATCATTCTTGATCTAAGCTTCTAGTGTATGTTCGTAGCTCGATGCTGCCTGAACATTCTTATTTAGATAATGTCATATATCCTTTCTATTGCCTTGTTTGTAATGATACCTCTCGTCTGATACTTGTTGATTGAGAAGTAATAAGTTACTGTTCCTGACTTGACCGCTAAGATCCTTTAGTAAAAGGTTGAACACTTCACTTCAATACAAGAAAGCAGAAAGAAGAATATATTACGATATATGGAAAACAAATCGTGAATAAACTAAACATTCGGAACAAGAAGAAACAAATTCAGGTCCAAGTAGCTAAAGGAAATGGATTGATATTAGATCAAGGCCCTTTACTCTAAATAAACAATAAGGAAATAATCATGGCAAAGATACCTGAGCCAACCAATTTGGAACCTTGACCTTCAAAAGTGGAGATCACAGCAGTGGTGGTCTTGCTAGAGGTGGTTGGGGCTTTTGTAGTTTGAGTTTCAGTAATTGGGGCTTTTGTAGTTGGAGCCTTGGTGGTTGGAGCCTTGGTGGTTGGCTTAACAGTAGATGGCTTAACAGTGGTTGGTTGTGCAGCGGATGGTTTTGAAGTGGTTGGCTTGACAGTTTCAGTAGTCAATGGACAGTAAGTGGTGTACTCAGTGACAACACCTTCCTTAGTGGTGGTGATAACAGTGACACCAGTGGTGACTGGGACTTTAGAACACTTGTTTTCAGAACACTTAGTGACGGTGAAGATGGTGGTGGATTGATGGTTTTCAGTGACAGTAGAGGTGCTGTTAGAGTATGGGGCCTTAGTTGAAGCACCAGTTGAAGCAGCAGAGGAGGCACCTGAAGAAGCTGCGTTAACGGTAACAGTGGAGACTAGGGTCCATGATTGTTCAGCTCTCTTGACTAATTTTTGACCATCTGGGGTGATAACAGTGATGATAGCGGTAGAGGTTAGAACATTAGCACCTTCTTGGATAGAACCACCGAATGATAGTTGTAAGTCACCTTGTTCTTCAGTTTGGAAGGAAACTGAGTCATCAGTGAAGGTAGCGCTACCAACAGAGGCGTCAGCCGATGAGTAGACAAATAGACCAGTCTTAGAAACAGAAACGGAGACTGAGGTCCATGGGCCTAAAGTGGCTGGAATATCAATGGTCCATTGTGGAACACCGCTGTTAACAGCACCGGCTAAAGCAGGGGCATTGACTTCTGGAGCAGCTGATGATTCTGAAGAACCTTGAGATGATTGGGAACCGGATTGAGCTGGAGCACCACTTGTAGCAGAAGTTAGAGTAGCGGAGGTTGGTTCACCAGATTGAGCTGGGTTTGAGGTTTGAGTAGTGGTGTTTTCAACTGGGGATTCTGAAGTTTCTGTGGTTTGAGCGGTTGATTCAGAAGTGGTTTCAGCAGTAGTTTCTGCAGTAGTTTCAGCAGTAGTTTCTGCAGTGGTTTCGGCAGTAGTCTCGGCGGTGGTTTCAGCAGTGTTAGTATTTTCTTGAGTAGTGGTGGATGATGTAGTGTCAGTAGGACAGTTACCTAAATAAGAACAACCTTCAATGTTGGTGTCAATAACATAAGAATCAGTTAAAGTAGTTGAACATCTTAAAGTACCAGTTGGTTCGGTTGATAGAGTAGAACATTCAGCTAAGGCAGAAGTAACATAACCACTGTAGTATTTCCATAGAGTCCAACCACATTCCATACAAGAAGGATAATAACTCTTAAAAGGAGTGTTACCATCACACAAACAAGCGTGGTCGTATGGACCAGAGTATGAGTTATCATTGGAACATTTTTGACCTTCAACAATCAACAAACCACAAGCAGCATGACAGGCAATGGTGGCACAATCGTCTTCAGAGGCAGCTAGAGCATAAGCTTCAGGATCTGGGTGACCAATAGCTTCAGCTTCGGCATAGGCGTCAGCATAGGCTTCAGCAGCAGCAAGAGCATGTGGATTGGCTTTAGCCCATGGAAGGGATTCAGCGTTTGGGGCAGCGATGACAGTAGTCAATGAGACAGCGACTGTTAAAAGTGAGTGAATGGACAACATAGCGAGTGACTCTCCCTTGAATATAGAAAGAGAATTTACCCCGTAAATGATCACAAGTGGAATATCACAGGTTTATAAAGGATGGGACTTAAATGGTGTTGCATTGGTCCCAAAAAGCTTAAAATAGGAACCTTTATGGTAGGAGGAGAGATCTCATAGTGGAAGACAAGATCAGTCTGTAAGGTTGTATGGTTGGACAGCAGCTGTATGCACTCCTGAATTAAGTACAAAACACCCAAGTTTAGTGGTGTTATTATATAATTTATATAAGCTTTAACATGAGGGCGGTGCTAAGATGGGATTGGTAAAGCTTGTTTGATCTTTATATGACTTGTAAGCACCCAAAGCCATAGTATTCATATATGCCTTATCCCCATGACCCATTTCCCTTGTAGTTTCCATCGATGACACCCAAAGTAATCCCCCTAATGGCCCAATTCATCAATGTTAATATATTGGCAATTAATTGGCAAATTGGAAGATTTCGGTGTTAAAAAAAAAGGTGTCGATGCATCTTTGATTTATTTTATTATCCCGAGACCCATCTCATTTCTGGGGTGTTTTGGTGTTTGTCCATTTTCTTTATATTACGCCCACATCCACATGCGCGCGCAAATAATAATAATAATAATAATAATTAGACAAAAATGTCAGTGACACTAGAGCTAGCTTGTACACCTAGTACAATGTTAAACATTTAGGACAATCTGATGATAATAAACTATTATATATTGGTTATCATTGACTACAAGGCAATTTTTAAATGCAGTGATGTATTGAATTGATGAGAATAAAGATGCAAATAAAGATCTAATATCATGAGATCTTGATGATGTGGGAGGTGATGTGGGATGGGGGAATTGTTGTCAAATGGCCTCTAATGGAGTAGTTAAGAGAATAAAAGTCTAAGCAGAACCAAAGATGATTTGATAAGAAGTATAAAGCATGGAAGCCAGTCCAATGACAACCAATGTAATGTCTAATGCCTTACCCTTGATATCACCTTTAGCAACGCAAGATTTCAAATGTAACAATGGTGGATACATGTACACCAATGGGATACAGGCGAAACAACCAACAAAGGACACAAACTTATCCAAATCATTAGCACCAAACCATGCAATGTTGATACATAAGAGTACAAACACCGTACGTAATGTGTTCTTAGACCATTTGACCTTTGCGTTGTTCTTCCCCGTGGAACTTCCAAATATTTTCTTCTCAATGATCGCAATGGCTGGGAAGATTTGTAATGGAGTGGAAAGTAAGATGGCTAATGAATAGAAAAATTGAATGAAATTCACAAAGATGTTGGATTGTGGTAAATTTAGCAAAATGGCTGTATGTGTGTTCTCACCATAGGCCAGGTATCCAATAACAGCAACGAGATTCATCAAGATGGTGATTGTCACAATGACCAGGCCAAGTACCACTGGGAACTTCTCAGGATGACGCATTGAATCTTGAATAGGGATGATTAATCCAATACCTTCAAATGCAAAGATAGCAGTCCCAATAAACAATGAAAACTTGGATTCATTGATCCACAAGTTAACAGGCTTAGCACCATTTAAGATCAATTCTTTAGAAGTGAAGAATACAATAATGATTAACCCCATAAAGATGAATCCATTAGCGATCAATGCAGGGAAGGATAATCTAGCAACGTTTCTAATGAATGATAAGGGGATAAAGATCAACAATTGTAAGATAAAGAACCATTGAGGACCTAAGTTCCAACCTGTGACATTACGAACAAAGGCACCTAAATTCTCTGATGTGAAGATGATATAGGCACAACTGAATCCGATTTGGGTCAGAGTTAATGAAAATAGGATTAAATTCTTCATCCAACCACCATATAATTTTGAACCGATATCACCAAATGATGAAACTTTCGTAGCATTCTTAGATTGAACAAGTATGTAGTAACAATAATAAGAATAGATACCAAATACAGAGAGCATACCTAAACTGAACAATAACCCACCATTGGCAAAACCTTTAGGTAAGAAGATGATCCCTGTACCAATAAATGATTTCAACATGATCAAAAAGGCCTTCATCGTGGAAGTGGTGCCCTTGGCTTGATATTCTTTGATATTTTGAGTTCCTAACAATGGAGAATCTTCATCGATGGCATTACTACCCTGAGAGCTCATGGCAAAGAAGTCATCTTCGAAATCTTCACCAGCGAAATGACCATAAATGTATAGAAACTCCATAAAATTCTTTGTCAAGAATGGAACCTGTTTAAGTTCTTCATCATTTAAAATGGCTCTCTCACGAGCCTTGTTAACAATAAATTCACGTCTAAACCCACCAGGAACGTTCAATGCTGATGCAGTTGAGCCTCTTCTTTCATTAAATAAATCTGAAGTAGATCTAACTTTCTTCAATTGATGTAACGATGATGAGTTTGATTTCTTCTTCATATGATGAGTAATATCACCACCTTCTGTGGTTAACCCGTTATTAAAATACTGAGATGTGGTAGAATTGATAACGTTTTCCTCTTTTTGGTTAGATTGAAATGAGGGATTCTCAACGTTCACAAGTACTTTTGTTGGTGGTGGTGGCGTACCTCCAGCAGAAGAGATGGACACAGCATCATTTCTGAGCCCAGAAATACCATTATCATTCATGAAGATGGAACGAGCCCTTGGACTGGACTCTAATTCGTTGAAGATCGGGGAACTTAGTCTAGCAGTACTCATCCTCCTACAGTTAGTATCTGTGTATGATTGGGCTATTGAGGAGTAACTGCCCACTACAGAGCCAGAGTTTTGTGTTCGCCTCCGGTCAATGTGTTTCGGAGTGGCCATTGATCTTTGAGTTTGTGAGTGTACTGTTTGTGTGTTCTGGATCTTTAGATTAAAACGAGTTGTTTTCCTGTTTTTTTTGTTGATTCAATTTCAAGTTTTGTTTATCAGCAATTTTTTATTTTTCTTTTTTCTTTTATCTAAAATTGGATCTTTGATAGCGCCGTTACTGCCTATTATGGAAGTACTACTATATCAGGAAAGGTTACGTTCACCTGGCAATAGATATTGATCCTATAAGTACGGTTATGAGCTATGGCCAAATACTACAAAGAATTACAGGAAATGATTAAGGCATATAATAGGTTAATTGGTGGTCCTTTGAAGCCATTCAGGGGCCTTTTCTGGATCAACTTTTATACTATTTTTATCAAACGCTTCAATTAACAATTCCACAAGGATTCTACCACCTCTTGAACCTGTAAACCTTCTATATTCTTCACTAACAGTTGATAAATTCCAACCTTGTAATCTTCTCAAACAACCAATCACAGTGCCTGTTCTATGTCTCCCCATCCCACAACATACTAATAATGGATAATTCTCCTTATTTGTGATGATATTTAAAGCCTCAAGGATACTAGTCTCTGTTAATCCATCCCAAGGATTATTATCACCACCACCATCAGGATTTATACCTGCAAAATGTAAATTGATTTCTTCTGTTTGTACAAATTCAATGAATTCATCTAAAGGATCCTCAGACGCGAGCCAAACAATATTCTTTAAATTAAGTTCTTTTAAAAAATCAAAATTGATCTTTGATGGTTGACCTGATCTATATAATTGTCTTTCAACTGGACAGAAATTTAATGGTGGTACCACTCTTGATCTTGGTGAGGATGATATTGTGACCAAGTTTTCCTTTGTGAGTTCCTTTGTGAGTTCCGTGGTCATTTTGTGTTCTCTCTTAGTGATTGTTTATGCTGATTGGCTATTTATTTGATTGATTATTTGGGTATTTGGTTATTTGATGGCTCCTTTGTATAATGATTCCTCTACTTCAACTGGCTAAAAAATTCGCGATTTTCCCCCAATTGAAAAAATCATTCGAAAACACAACACGTCGTAACTAGATAACACACATTAAAAAGAATTTATATACATCCATATACATCCATACATTTACATCCAAACACACACACACAAAATACAACAATGGTTATTAAGAAGAAATCTGCCGTTGCAACATCAACTCCTGTTATAGAACCAACCACAATCAAATCATCTCCTGTGAACTTTCTAACAGAATTTAATAAATCCATCAACACAACAATTAATGAATATTTCAATACTTTAACACCAAGATTAATCCTAATTGATATTTTCTTATTATTTCTTGTCATTATTGCCTTAATTCAATTCATATTTGCCATTTTGGTTGGTAATTTCCCCTTTAATGCCTTTCTTGGTGGATTCATCTCAACAGTGGGTCAATTTGTTTTAACTGTATCATTAAGATTACAATCTGTACCTGAAAATAAAAAAATCTTTGGTAAAATTACTCAAGAACGTGCAATTGGTGATTATATCTTTGCGAGTTTGATATTACATTTTATCATTTATCATTTTATAAATTGAAAGGTACTGAAATTCTTTCATTTGATGATTGGGAAAACTACTACATTATAGTTTTACAAGAAAAAAACTAGTAAACACAACGGAAATCCTTCAATTGGAGAGTTATATATATATATACATTGTTAATATAAGTCATCCATTTGAATTAGAAGATGTTAGATCAGGCATAGATAAATTAAATTAAAAAAAACGTCAACAACAATAACAATAAATAAACAAATTTGGTTAATCGTAAACATTACACAATTACGATAAAACCAATGATAAAAACTCCTTTAAAACTTTTGTCAGTCAAATCATAACTTCACACAGCTTCACAATTTCAAAAAAAAATATATAACCCACACAAAACTCACACATTCAAGAAATAATACAACATCCACTAGATCCTTCACCATTAGAATCATGACCACCTTCACTTTGTTTAGCTCTAGCTTGTTTCTTTGGACTATTATTCAATAATTGAGAGTTATCATTCGATTGTTGTTGTTGTTGCTGTTGTTGTTGCTGTTGTAATTGCTGTTGTTGTGCCTGTTGTTGTGCCTGTTGTTCCTTTTGGGTTATTATGGCTTGAACAGGTTGATCCTTATCTCTAATCTTTCTTACTAAATTATGAAATGCTTCATCAACATTAATACCTTGTTTTGCACTTGTTTCTAAGAAATCACAATTGAATTGTTTAGCCAATTTCTCACCTTCTTCAAAACTTACAGATCTTTCTTCAGAAAGATCAGATTTATTTCCAACTAATAAGATTGGTACAGAATCTGTATCTTTAACTCTCAAGATTTGTTGATAAAAAGTGGATAATTCATTAAACGATTCTCGTTCAATGACTGAATAAACCAAGAGAAACCCTTCACCAGTACGCATATATTGTTCTCTCATGGCACTATATTCTTCTTGACCAGCTGTATCCAAAATATCCAATAATGCAACTTCATTATCAATGGCAACTTGCTTTCTATAAGAATCTTCAATAGTTGGATCATATTCATCAACAAAATGTGATTGAATAAATTGAATTGTTAAAGCTGATTTACCAACACCACCACCACCAACAACAACCAATTTATATTCTTTTACCGTATGATTGTTCTATAAATAGTTAGTATAAATGAACCAAACAATACATTCCTTACATTCCCAAAAGTATTTTGAAACTAAAGAAAACACAAGTAAGAATCACATACAATAGCCATATTTGTTTCGTAATCTTTCTTTTTCTTTTTCCCTTTTGATAATCAGATCAAACCTTTTTTATAATGATTGATTTGTCTCTCTTTTTGAGTATCAAATACTTCTTTTTTTTTTTAAGTTGTTGATATAAAAGACCACCTCTTTTGATAAGGATAGTACAATTCCAAAAAGAAAAAATTAATTAGAAATATTATAAGAAGTTGAATTTGAATAACAAAGATCAAACACAGACTTTTTTTATATTTAAAATTGGGAATTGGAATTGGAATTGATCAAATTGGAATTGAAAATTGATACAAAATTGTTTAAAAATTGTTATAAAATTTCCTTTCTCGATTCTTTTATTTTTTTTTTTTTTTTTTTTTTTTTTTAAAAAAAAAATTCAAAACTTTAGAAATAAAAAAAACTGTAAAATATATAAAATTCGAGAATT